>JABCQV010000196.1:0-258274 GCA_013186375.1 Fusarium aywerte
TCCTCCCTCCTGTCCACCCCCCTCGCACCCGTTATCATGGGCTCGCTAAGCAACGGTAACCCCCCTCCACACACACCTTGGCAAGATCCTGGTTCCTTGGCTGCCAACCATGAACAGGCAATCGCAGGGACAGCTTTCTGCAGACTGTTCTCAACACCAGAGAAATGTGTCTGGAAAGTCGCTTCCCAGTGGTTTAATATCCCCGCTGATCTACCCTTGCTGCCTTCCCATTCAACATTTGTTCCTCCCCCCTGGTGCAGTCGGTCAGATAAGGTACCCTGGTTCAAACCAGGCCTCATTGGCTTTGTCAACTAACTATAGAGATTTATCACGATTGAGCGAGTCGCTTATTGTTGCTTTTCTTTTTGAATGCTCCACATTGAAAGGCGTACAGTATGTTTGTACTTTTTATTAATATGACCAACCAACCAGTCCTGTCGGCCAAGACAGCTGCATCAGATACTGTACAACTTCAAGGCAGCCATCATGCTCTTGTTGGAGATGGTTGCCCACCACCATCTTGAGGCTCGGGCCTCTGATCAGCAAAACTTGTTCTGTTATGGATAGTTTGCCTCTGTTCTTGTCCAGGCACAGGGACTTTTCTACATACATACACGAAGTTTTAAACCTATTCCTGGTAGCATATAATTATCCATCTTCTCTCTTCTAAACGATTGTTGTTGTTATTCCTCCCCCCCAGACGCGGAGAAGTGTTTCTGCTTTCACCCTTGAAATCTCGCTCCCACGGGGAAATTCCTTTTTCTTCTTACTGTCTGGAAAATGACTGCTCTATGACGTACGCTGCAGACGGAATCATGATCACCACCATCGAAGTCTAGTATGCGAATCGGTAGTCGGACGGAAGGTGGGTCAATAAATCTTTTTTACTGCGCTCTCGCTTTGCCGGGTGTGCACGGTTACTCTTTTGCTTCAGTTTGCTCACTGCAAATTTCAAGCCAAGCTTTTACTTACTCTCTGCAAGGTATGATTGAGGCTGGAGCCCGGAGTAGTTAGCGTGCTAGAATAGGTAGGGAGCCCTTGTTCTGGCCTGGCGGCCGAGCCTTGCTGGGGGGAGGCCCGTTTTGATGATCGTACAAGAGCCTCTACTAACGTAGATTTCACACTTAAGATATGGAGCTCCAGTCATCAAACAAATCCACTTTGTACCCCCTGTGATTGAGCCGCAGTCTAATTCTTTTCATTTTGGCTTAGTGGAAGTGATAGAGTGAAAGGGGAGTCACAGTGACAGAAAGCCAGAGTCAGAGAGGAATAGATTAGCCGCCCGACATGACATGACATGCAGTAGGTAGTCTATAGCATCCCATACAAAGAGGAGCCTCTCTCTTTGAGACTCGACAGGTTTTGAGCGGCTTAACAGAAATTGTGGTGGTCCCCATACACAGCAATATCCCTCATTCTTATCCCTTTTCGCTCGTATTCCTACGTAATTGTTGCTATTCGTGATACGGTACTGTCGAATATTTCACGCAAGAGACAGAGTTGGCCCCTCCCCCTCAACTTGGAGCCCCAGTAGAGTAGAGTAGACGCGGAGGTGGGCATCTCAGCATCACATCGTGCGAGGTGAAGCACTACCACAAGCAATCAATCCGACACACCCACACAATCTCATCAGGTGGGCGGGCGCCTCGTTAATATTGTAAGTACCGTACAGTACGTGACTCTTGGAGGAACTCGAAGCTTCGGCAACTCTTCACCGCCTCAGCCATGCATCTCTGTTCTGCAGTGCTTCATGAATCGCTGCAGTTATTGCATTGTTCCTACTGTAGGTACAGTACAGTTACATGCAGTCATGAGACACTTCCCGCTGTGTCTTGCTGTATCGTACATTTCTTGCATGTCAAATGACTGGGTCTTGGCTGTTACTTTGTCTTCGATTAATTGCGTTACAAACGGTCCTCGGAGGTCTCGTCTCGAATGCGGAGCTTATCTCTCTCCATGCAAACCTTGTGCATGGTTCGTTGCCGCGCCGTCTCACGCAGCCATAGGGTAACCCCCAATTGATATCTCATGTATACTACGGCACCTCCCGGTCTACTGCAACAACGACTCGTATGCTATGTACCAGAGTAGTAGATGACAAATCGCACATAACGGACCCTTCAATACCCCAGATTCTGTAGCTTGTCTCCGTCTGAGCGCTCAATGCACAGTCGGACTGACGGTCGGTGTAGAGTTCGATGCACTAGGAGGTGTTGCAAAGTGTGTGTGTACGTATCTGACCAGTTCTAGATCTCAACATTCACACCCATAGAACGGCCCGGGCCATATGACTCCTCACAGAGGCGACTCGAAGGCGAGCCCGCGAGTATGAGTCTCGTTTGACGCTGTATCACTCTGATAGATAATATGTTGCTGGTAGACTACCGTAGAGTGTCTGTGAGGCAAGCATAGGATGTTATTCGGGTGGCGGCTCACCAATCTTTACTGTGGCATATTCCACTGCTTGTGTAGTCCTACGTACAGATCTAGGGTATCCGCGAACGTGGCGTTGGTGTTATAAACGACCATGACAGCTGACGTCCGGTGAAGAAAGGCCAGTAGTATTGGTTTCTATATGATGATTCTTCGTCCTTATCGCCATCTCATGCACCCCGGATTTCGAGCACACCCATCAGATTGTCTTCGACTTCATATGTTGAAAGAATGTCACATTCATAGACCGCTTCGACCGAAAATTCAGCATCCGAATTACTCAACTCGAAGCACATACAACTTTCAACCCGACACCTCGTTACCATAAGCAAAAGCATGGTTTGTGTATTACTAACAAGAGGCTAGAAGCGGCTATTTCGACTGGGAGTAACACGCTGCAGCGTCTCTGCATATGGACAGTTCATCGGCTCGTGTAAGAAGGGAGCGTCAGGGACGTATTTACTCCTGGTGTGGCACAACATATATCTGCGCAGCAACCTCCTTTTGCCTCACATAATTGAAATTGTTGACCGGTAGAGTTCCACTGCTTCTGTAATAAAAAGTGGTCATGTATTGGGTCTGATATATTACGTTGATTTCAAATAAAATATCACATGTTCTACATCGTGACCTGATGCCCAGCGCTGTGGATGACTTTCGCTTCCGAGGGATCCTGGAAAAGGAAAACCGAGTTAAGTCGGCTTTAATATGAGAGCCAAGTTTTGCGAGGAACGGTTATGTAAAAGTAACATGATCTTGCCACTGCGCTGTACATATGTCTAGAATTGCAGGATGAGAGGCAAAGGGCCCGGTTATACATGACAGACTGATTGAAAAGATACGGGTAACGTTACCATGTGGTACCAAAAGGTTCTAGATTTCGGATGAGCGGCACAAGTTTCTTGGAAGCTTTGTCTCCCTGCAACGGGGAAGAGCATGTAGAAGCCTTTCTTGTGAAGGTGATATTCCCATCCGCTGCCCGATAAACCACGCGTACTGGGGGACCTCACTGGGAATACATACTTAGCTAGTTCTATTTGAAAGAAGTTAATTGACAATACTGTAAGATCTTCGCACGTTTGGCACATCATTCCCTCGTATAGCCTGTCATTGAACTTGCGTTAATTTGATATTGCTTTAGAGTTTTTCCATTGTCACGCACCCATTACAGGAATAAATAATAGAGCTAAGATATGATATCAGAGATGGAACCCAGAGTGAACAAATAAGATATGTCACAATCATGATGCTGTTTATTCAATAGCTGACGAGTCACTGTTCTTGACACTCGATGAAAGAATGGTAGGTTTGGGCAGCAATTGGATAGCGAGGCCATATGATTTGTATATAAAGACTTCTAGAAGTTTGAAATAGTCCTGAAAATTTCGAAATATAATTGATTGCTGCTATTGAGGCTATTCGCAAGAGGAAATAACGATTGATGTTGCTACGAGCTGGCGTTCTTCGCGGAAGAAATAGAATTTTGTATGAAGAATCTGGTGATGGGTTTGTCACATGAAAGCGATAATGAAAAAGCCTATATCAAGTCAATGAACAATTACTCTTAGAAAATGCCGTTCAAAGTGACTCTATTCAGAATCTTAGGTACAGTGATTTGACTGGAGTTTGTATGGGTCTCTGAATGGACGATAGGGCTGACGTCACAGGCCACCTCAGCTCCCCCACCAGCTCGACTCGACTCAGCCCAATCCCAGTTCAGCTCCAGCTCCAGCTCCTACTCAAGCTCAAGCTCCAGGCGTTGTAGCCCATCGTCACCAAAATAACCTTATCTTTTTTAGCTTCCCTCAATCTAAATCTATCAACCTCAAAATGTCCTCCCGCGGCCTTCCAGAAGTCGTCTTCAAAAAAGTCGACGAATATGTCGACTCACTCGCCCCTCAGATCCAACCCCGCATCACCTCAGAGCTCGAGACATTCCAGCAAAAGACAATCGACAGCCTCGAAGATAAGGTCGTAGACGCCTTCAGATCCTTATTCAACAAGGACAAGGACCCCTCCGACTCAAGAAGCCTCAATGACAACGCCCCCGACGCCTACGGTGGCCAGTCGTTGCCTTTCGCCGACGAGATTGCCAAGCTGACGCGCAGCTTTACTATGATTACTGATGAGGCGGGCGATGACCTAAGGGACATCTTCGACATCACCGAGGGACAAAGTAGGGGTGGTGGAGATAACGAGACACGGTCGCGTGGCGAGAGAGATGCTTTCCAAGGGGGTGCGAAGGGCTTCCTTTCGTTCGCCATGGACGCTGTGCAGGACCATCTCGAGAATAACAGCGGTAGAGGCTCGGGAGGTCAAGGCTTCGAACTCGATGGTCTTTTGGGTGTGCTAAGCGGCACTGTCAAAGACGCAGCGCGCAACCCCGAAGAAAAGGCCCGTCTCATCAGCCCCGAAATCAAGGAACAGGTCGGCGCAAAGCTTCGCGAACAACATGCCCCCATCGCCGAACAATTCACACGCATCGCTCTCGACCACATCAAGCGCTGGCTTCGCGGAAACACAAGTACAAAGGATCTAGGAGATGGTGTCAAGGGCGAGATTGAGGATCAAGTCAAGGACCTCGTCAAGGGTCTCGGAGGACTTTTCGGAAACAAAAAGTCCAATGAGGGATCTGCGAGGGGCTTTGGCGACAACGATCGTGATTTAGATCGCGCTGATGGTGATGAAGAAAGCGGCGGTTTCTCAAAGGTCATTAGTGACAAGCTCAGCACGGGAATCGCACGAGTCCACCGAGAAGTTCGTCTCGAATTCCGCAAGATCCTCGGTGGTATCGAGAAGCAACTCTTCGAGCTCCTGCCCGATCAATTCCAGCGCCCCCTAGAGAAGATCCTCGGCGGTAACCCCTTCGATTCGCAGCTGGACCGTGACGCTGGACCAGGACACTCTGCAGACCGGGGTTTCGGTGACGACATCAAGGCGAAGCTCGTCAACAAGATCCGCGGTTTGGTTCGAAAGGTCCAAGAGACGTTGCGTGAGAGTATCCTGGGTGTGGTGAACGGTGGACATCGCAAGTTTGAGCGTGAGAGTTGGCTGTTTGTGCAGAACATGGTGGAGCAGAAGGTGCAGAAGTATCTACCAAAGGTCAAGATCTCTGTGCCCGATGATATCGGTAATGAGGGTGTTAGTGTTGGAGCGCCTTCTGCGGCGAATCTCGGTGGTGCCAATCAGCCTGTGCCGGCTTCACAGGGCGGTCATTCTGGAGGATATGCGCCTCCGCCGTCGCAACATGGGGGACAGTATGGCCAGCAACCGTATAATCCTCCTTCACAGTTCCAGCAAGATCACCGACCTGATCACCGACCTGATCACCGACCTGACCACCAGGGTCAAGACTACAGACCACATCAGAGTCAAGACTACAGGCCGCCAGGCCACGATGACTATAGGCCCCAAGGACACGACGAATATCGACCACAATACGGCCAATCTCATCAAGAGTATAGACCCCCGCACCAAGAGGGTTACCGACCGGATGAGTATAGACCTCAACAGCATCAATCTCACCAAGAATACCGCCCCGATCAGTATCCCCCTCCGCCACAGCAGCACCAATCTGGTGCTTACAACCAAGGATACCAGCAAGACCAAGGGAACGGACAGAACCAAGGATACGGTCACGATCAAGGCTATGGTCAAAGCCAGGGATATGGAAACAACCCACGCTACTGAGAAAGACGACTCTAATGCGCCCTATAGCCGGAGATGATCACGTCTGTCAGGGAGCAAGTACATACACTCACTATACATACAGTGAGTAGTGTTATACCAACGCTCTACAAAATTGCATAGCATCGAGCTCAGTATAGCCTGGCCTCAGGATATGCTAGTTAGGAACTGGATAAAATGATGAATAATGACCATTACACCAACCGATACCAAGCATACCCCCGTCCGTCCTTTTGTGTCTACCTTCTCTCCTCTCTCTGATGCATTAAAACTCCAGGGATTGCTTGTCTTCATCGTCAACCGTAACACTCTCATCTCTAGGCGATAACTGAAGAAGCCAGAGTCCCTCAATCGTTCCGCGCGATACCGGGATCCTGGATTGCCACTCCAAAAGCCAAGCCTGTCATGACACCATCAGATCATCAATCTTGCAAAACACAATCTTTAACCCTAGTCAAATCTACAACAACAACACCTTTTAAAACACCCCGGGGTGAATTCTTTCTTATCCTTATCATTCTAAAGATCCAGGGTCCAGTCCACCCTGTGTCAAACTCACTTCTCCCCCTGTTCTCCAGTCCTGCAAAGACCCTGCATCCGAAGCTTCCTTTTTTCTTTTATCTTCCAGCCCCAGGAAATGTGGACAATAATTGTTGTAGCATGCATCATCACATGGTCTTCTAGTCCTGCGCCAACCTTGGCGTGGTCTGATTGTCGCGGCTTACGTAGGAGAAAACGATGATATGATCGGGAGGCAACGCGCACGTGTAGAAGCGTTTCGTCAGAACAGCATGATTTGAGCATTGTACGCCATTTGGAAAGTTCAAGTTAACCTCGGTAGTGTTAGACGGAGTTGTGCGATTTGTTTGTTCGTACGGCAAGTTTTTGACGTCGAGTCGTACTTGGCCTTGATATAGATACACCTGCGAGAGAACAACCGGCTTTGTTTTGTTAGACTCCCGACACTGCTCAGGGTCTTTTACAATGGAGCTTTGTTTGGAATTTAGAATTTCTATGTAGAATACGAGGTGGGACTATGAAGGGCGCTGATAAGAAAGTTATGATGGGATTGTGCATATATGACTTCTGGATGGTGGTGTGCATGTCCCGCGGATGCTGTGGATAGTGAATTGCTTCTCGGGAGAACGGAAAGGATTGAGTTAGAGCAAGGTGATGGTCTTTTGTCATGTTGTCGTCGAATCCGTGGCTACATGTTTTTAAACACTGCCTTCAAACAAGCGAGTTGGTCAATTGGCGTTGGGACATATCACAGCAACGACGTCTGTCAGGGCTCAAATATGGTCTACAAACTAGGACGCCATACTGGGATAGAAGCTTGTCAATAGTTCGTTTACGTTCATAAATATGTCTGAGCCATTGGCATTGCTCTGCATCATTAACCGCTCGCTCTTTTATCGTGCTCTCGCAGATGACGGGACAAAATCCTGACTAAACTCCCACTGGTGTTGAAGAGATATCTCATTCAAGCATTACTGACTTTACTTGGTATAGTCTTGGATGGATCTAGCCCTCCAACGTGAACTGCCAAATGCACACCGGCATGTGAAAGCCCAACGCCCAAGACAATACATCCCCTCACCTAACAACCCACAACCCTCCATTCCCATAAACCTGATCCCTCATCTCCAGAGCCTCACTCCTAACACCCACCCAATGCGACGGAATCCTATCCAATCCTCCCTGCACAGCCCCCGTCGCATCCCCCAACCTCTCCTTGAATCCCCTATCGCTCTTGGCCGCCCTCGTCGCCGAGAGATTCACCTCGGGACCCCACGCTTCTCTCCCCAAGCTCGCCGTCGTGGTCATGACGTCGCGCGCGTGCTCCTCCAATATCTCCTCGTTGGAGAGTGTTGGTGTCGCAGCGTGCAGGTAGCCCATTAGCATGACTTTGATCTTCATGTCAAAGAAGAGCGTATCTTCGAAATCGTGCAGGATGTGAACGCATACTTTGTTGCGCTGGACTACACCCGGGGGCGCGTTTCGTAACGGTGCGATTGTGACTATAGCTTCGTGCCAGTCGTCGTCAAAGTCTTCAGCTGGGATCTTCTGATTCGGGATGACGCGCGCCCAGGCTGCGAATACACCGCCCATGCGCATCTTCACATCGTCTCCGACCTCACTCAGATTCGCTGTCGGAATACCAAACTCCCTCGTCGATATTCCCGTCCCGCGCACAACCTTGCCAGCGAATTTATAAGGAAATGGTGATTCAGGTCCTTCGTCGTTCCCGATGATTTGCAACGGGGCGTCAAGACCATCACCACCCGCGACCAACGGCTCGTACCGCCCTGCTTTTCCATTCTTCCAGCTCTCGTTAACAGCGTTTCCCAAACCTGTTTTGTGATATGCCGTGTGCGCGACTTTCTTGATGGCTGTGTTTGACGGTCCAAGACGTTTCGCGCCTTGCTCGACGACTGCGCCCGCGACGCCGGTGTACTTCTTTACGACTTGCGAACCAATCGTCGTGGCGACTTTGATGCCCATCTCCAGAGGCATAGTGCTCAAACTTGATCCGCGAACGGAGGTCGCGTCCGTAGACGTACTCGCTATGCGAAACACGGGACTTCCGCAGAGGACCTTCTTATTGTCTTCTCCAGCGCAGACGACGAGACGAAAGTACCCGTCTGTCGCGGCAGCAGGGATGCGCACAATGTGCGTCTCTCTTGGGATGTGGTTCTTTAACTTCCCTGAAGCTTTCTTGACAAAACGCTTAAAGTCACGCTGAATACCACGCTCGTCGGCTTCAGGGAGATGCTTGACGCTTGCTTTAGTAGCAGGCGTGACGTTGAGCCAAGTCCCTGTCGTGCCCATCAGGGCTTTGAGGGACATACCCACGTTTCCTGAGAAACCTTTCTGCTGCATCCATATCGTCCTCGTAGGCGGAAGCGGCTCATCTGCAAGGATGGTGATAGGGACAGATGTAGAAGGCCCGCGATACCAAACCAGAGCGTGAGAATGACGAATGATGCTAAAATGCTTATTCGATTCCGCCGGATGACTGACAAGACCGCCCGCAAAATACTGCGCTTCTCCCAGTGCGGTTTTCCATTTTGACGAATCTTTTGGTTGCTCCTCTTGGGAAGATAAAGCAGCTGAGAGGGCTGAAGAACTCTTGACGCGACGAATCTCATGTGCTGGTGTGAGATCGTTTGATAGCGCTGGACTTAACCCAGGACCCAAGGATGCTGGGGAAGGAAGGTCATCGACGACAAAGTCAACTTGGTGAGTACCTCTTGGGTCTAGGAACCCTGACTGTTGAGGCGCGTGAGCACCGGTGAGGTTTGTCGCAGAGCGGACAGGCCGTAGAGGCCTTCGGGGAGGAGGAGGAGGAACCAGAGAAGGATTGTATGAGCTTGAAGAAGGATCGTAGGGGTTTGGTGTAGGGTTGTAGGGTTTCAAAGAAGGGCTATGTGAGTTTGAAGAAGGGTGATTGTACTGGTTTGAAGAAGGATTGTGTTGGTTCGAAGAAGGGTTATACGACTCAAAAGAAGGAGGATTGTATGAACTAAAAGATGGTGATGGAGACGGAGAAGTAGCAGACGGAGGAGCTGGCGGTGCATATGCGGAGCCGAATTGCGGAGGATAAGCACTGTACACGGGCGGCGGAGTCGGGGGCGCAACGGGCCTCCGAAGGAATTGCGGAGGGTCCGGCGGATATTTCTCCGTTTCTGAAGCTGATGATGGAAAGTAAGGATTCATCTCTTTTCGTTTATTTTTGATAGAGCATTAATTGATGTAGGTTGAAAGAAAAGGATATTTGTTTTAGAGGGAGAGAGAGAGTTGAGGTATGTAAATTGGAGTTGTGGTGGCCAAGAATGGGAACAGAAATTGCACCGTGTGGCTGATCAGGGGTTAATATTAACACAGTAAACCCAGACAAAGAGTGTTTCTTTTACTCTGTAACTATGTTGAGACTTGGAAATTGTTTTGTACGGGGAAGCGAAATATGTTACATGTGGGTATTTATTTATAGGTTTTCTGTCATTCATCTATTGTCATGGTTTATTTATGCTTATTTTTTAAATCGACCTCATTTCTTGTTGAGACACAATTTCAGCTTTAAGCTTTAGACACCAAAGCTTCCATCTCATCCAACTCTCTGGGCACATCTGTCAAGTTCTCATAGCCAGTCTCGGTGACAAGAATGTTGTCCTCAATACTATTGATAGCGATTAGCAAAATTGGTTCGATAGCGTGACGGTGGCCACCAGAACAGAACTTACCGGACTCCACCAACATCCCAGTACTTGTCCAGGACGTCCTTGTTGATGAACTTGCTATGCTCGGGGTCCTCGAGATAAGGATCAATGATAAACTTGCAAAAGTAGATCTAGAAAAAGTCAGTCACTGTTTCAAACCATTCACTCACAAAATACTTACACCAGGCTCAACAGTGACAACACTACCAGCTGGGAGCTTGCCTCGCACGCGCAAGTATCGGAACAGCTTATCCTTGTCGGCAAAGTTGGGGTTGCCGCCAGTGTCGTGGGTGTCCATGCCAAGATAATGACCCAGACCGTGAGGAAGGAAAGCAGCGCTGGTGCGAGCCTTGAGGATCTCGTCCTTGTCGCCCTTGAGAATACCAGCCTCGAGCAGACCGTCAATAGCAATCTGGTGAGCAAGTACGTGCACATCATCCCAGAGGACACCCGCCTTGAGAACTTCTATGCACGCCTTTTGCATCTTGAGGACGGTTTCGTAAATGTGGCGAGATTCCTTGGTGAACTTGCCCGACAGAGGGAACGTTCGTGTCTAACAAATCAGCTCAATTCTATGGCCAGAACATGAGGCACTCACAATATCGGCAGCGTAGTTGTTGTACTCGCAGCCAGCATCCATCAACAGGTTGAGCTTGCCTTCTGTAGGAGCATCATTTCCGACGTAGTGCAGAGTAGCAGCAGCCCGTCCAGCAGCAGCAATAGGATCATACGACATCTTCTTGCAACCATGAGCCATACATCGCTCGTAAAAAGCCGCCTCCAGCTCCTGCTCGTTCTTGGCAGACTTGGCCCTGGCAAAGACAGCACGGTGTCCAATGCCGGAGACGTAGTTGGCCTTTCGCAGCATAGCGACTTCGTACTCGTCCTTGACCACGCGCGACACCTCGATGGCATTCTTGAGAACGTCAAAGTTCTTGTTGTCGAACTCGATAAAGGATACATGGTCGGAGATCTGGTTCGCGATGGCGAAGGCGGAGGACTTGGGTTTTTCGGCACCGATGTGAGCGAGGGTGGCGTTGAGCTCGGTGGTCAGCTTGACCTCGTCGACGTCGTACTGCGTGAGGGCTTCGTCGATGCTAACGGGGAGACCGGACCAGATAACGTCGTCGGGGTTGATGGGAGGAATAAAGAGAATGGATTTGGAGGATTGGATGTCGTATACGAAGTGGCTATCGGGGAGGTTGCAGCCAGTGAGGTAGTAGAAGTATCGGCGTTGACTGTTGAAGAAGAGATCAGAAGATGTTCTGGTAGAGATAAGAAGCTGGAATGACGCACCGGAAGGGCTCGGGCTCGTCGCTGTCCTCCATCATGCGAGTCAATTGACTCTCGAGGTAGATAATACCGTTGGCATCAGGAATGTCCTTGCGGATGAGGTCGACGACGCGCTTGGCATGGGCTTTGCCTGGGTATTTGCCCTTGAGGACAGCCTCGTAGTTTTCGGCGACCATGTTGGAAGCTCTGGAGGGTTCGAGGCGGGGTATTTTCGATGAGGTACGTCGCGTGCAAGTCGTAGATATCGTTCGTGTCCGTCGTGAATTACTCAGAGTCGTAAAAGAGAAACAAACAGTTGCTGGAGAACAAAAACGAGAATAAAGGTGGGATCTGGATGATAGAGACAACAACCCCGCTATGGACCTCGGAGTCTTTGTTATGACGGAGGCCATTCACGAAAAAGGAAGCTCCCGACGTTTTAGTGGTTGCATTCACTAATCGCCTGCCCGTTACAGGTGGTTTTCAGGGTCTTGGTACCGGTAAGAAGTGGGGGTCGGCTGTCGGCGGCTTGTGTAGGGAAAACCAAAACAATACGTACGATGATGAATGGAAATGAATTCTGATGGAAGGACTCCATAACTTGGAAAGAAATGGATCATGGTGGATTAATAGATGGTCCGTCCTTCAAGTCGATCTGAGTAACATGAACAAGTAAAAAGAAATATATTCGAAGCTGGAAGTAAGCTATGTACAAAGCCCTGTTTGTATACCACAGGCCAATAACGCGATAAATTAACAAAAGAAGAGTGAATGCCTGGTCAATTTGGTTTACTCAGAAAGAAAGTCAAATATGGCATTGTATGTGAAAGTGTGCGAGTATTGAAAGTTCAATCCGTGTCCAGCACCGGGAACAACAGTCGTGTTGAATCGCGAAGCATGTGTGAAGAACTTCTTGGATACGTCGAGCAATGAAGGAAGGTCAACGTCTACGCTGACGGTCGAATAGCAGTTGTCGCCACAGAAGGGAATATCGCGGGCTGCAGTTCATCAGTATATGTTACAAGGTGAGTTTGGTCATGAATGAGGGTTGACTTACCGCCTGTCACGATCTGCACTGGACCAGGATATGTGTTGTTGACGCTCGTTGGTGCACCCAATGTGAGGATCTCACCAGGTGTAACAGGCTGACCCATCTTGTACGCTGTTTCCAGCATCTTGGGATCGAAATCACCCTCGGCGAAGAAGTTGATCTGCACGCCTTGAGTCGACGCGGGAGCGATATATCCAGGAGGATAAATGGGCGAGTTCTTAACAGGGACAAAGTTGCTGCTGATGGCGAACCAAGGCAGATATGCGGTTGCCTGAGTGAAGCCAGTCAAGACAATAGCATCAGTGAGTTCAGGGCTTTCGTTGGCGAGGCCGTAGGTAATCACTGAACCGAAAGAGTGGCCGAGGTGAACAACCTTTGTGAAGCAGCCGCAGCTGACGCCGGGGAGAGATCCTTGGCGAACGTGCTTGGTGAGGGCTTTGAGAGCTGCAATCTCGAGAAAGACTTGGATCTCGTTGACGGGATCACCCTTGGATGAAGCACCGATACCGAGACGGTCCCAGGTTAGGGTTGAGTAGCCGTGTTCGTCTACTGCGCGGGCGACATAGCTGTAATTGTAGTTGTTAAAGGGAAAGTCCCAGTAACTTCTGTCGAAACCAATACCGTGCGTCATGATTTGGAGTTCATGTCCAGGACCAGCATCGGGCTCGCAGTATGTAGCGGCGAGCTCATAGTTGCCGGTGACGTTGGCTTTCTACTTCAAGTCAGGCTGCTGTGTAATATTATGAGAGTGTTTGTGAGTGAGTGAACTTACACCCGTTTGAACCTTGACAGGATACGGAGTACCGCCCTGTCGAGCAACATTGACAGCAAAGTCCGTAACATCAATATACGTCACAGGCGCTTTGATGTCAAAGACTGCATTCTCAGAGGTGAGAGATACAGGGACTGTAATGTTTGTGCACTTGCGTGCCGAAGCAGCAGCTACAAGAGAAAATAGAGCAGCCAGAGATTTGATCATGATGACGATTTGTGAAACCTTTCTCTCTTTTTCTTCAGGGTCTGGGGGGAAAAAGAAGCAAAAGCACGTAAGGAGACACACGCATTCATCATTTATTCCTGGACGGCGATCATCGCAGCACTTTATACAAAAGACGAAACATGGAGAGAGACACAAGAAGCATGTCTCATGAACAATTAGTGAAATTACAAATTGTTTCCTAATCCGCTGATCAACCCTGGACAAACGGCCGTGCTAGACTGCATCGGAAAAGATGTTGCGTCCTGTTTCGATACTAATTCTGTATTATCCTTACAAGCCCGGTAGTTGGGCGGTCTTGTTCCTGTCTGTGCCTCACTATCTAGGTAGTCTAGTACACGTATCTTGGATCGCAAGCCCACATTTACACGGCTCTCTTGTGGTCCGACCATTATCGGGCACTGGATAGTACAAGTTTTCTTACTTGCAGTAGTACAAGTTGAGCATAGTTGACCAACCGGAGAATACTAACACACGGACACTAAAGTGCGGGCTGGCTATTGAGATCTTCGCCTCCGGCAGAAGGGGCCTTTCCGAAGTCAATGTTAGAGTGTTCCGTAGTTAAATAAAACTCTCAGACTTTCTCCCCTTTCTCTTCTCCTGTCTCTACCCTTTAGACTCTGAGGTACAGTACTGTATGAAGAACGGGTACTCGGAGAGATTACATCAGTGCTGAAGCCCACTTCGTGTGTATGCAAACAAGATGCAGGTAGGTGGTGGTGGTGGTAGTTTTAGTCAAACTCTCTCTTTCTTTACTTTCTCCTATTTGGAATCCCTTGCAGCAAAGGTTATGCAGCCATTTTCCTTTTTCATCTTCTTACTCGCCACTATTACATATATAGTGACTGCATATTACATGTTCAGCTGTACGGTAATGTGGTATCCCGCTGCGGTGAGATAGATGCGTGCATGCATATAAGACAAGCATAGTGACAACTCAACACTAAACTTGATCCAAGAAACAGGGCATAAATGACATAGACTATTGTATCGAGAACAGTGAACTTGACAACCATCAGAATAGCAAAAAATGACAGAAGAATGGATTGAATCTGGACCGTTGAGATCCTCTTTCTTTCTCCTCCCCCTTGCATCGGATTGTGATAGGCATGACTATCAACTGAGACAGACACACTGACCGGTACGCTACTGTACTACGGCCACTTGGTGACACTAATAAGTGTACCGCGCCCGGGTCTAATTCTGTTCTAGCGCCGGATGTAATTATTAAAATTGCGACAGATGAGCGGAATTGATGATGAGATACAGCAACTGTATTTGGGGGGTCTGCGTCTCTTATGTCAGAGTGCCAAGAGGACTTACAAATAATTGACATTGTCAGATCGTGTGCTAGAGTAATCAAGTGACGTTTAGACAGCTTGTCCGACTTGCGGTTGTTTCCGCACGACGGATATCACTAATTGATTGTTAGTCCTAGGAGGGTGTCAATGCGTATATTTCCTTTTTCTTTTTCTTCGCCTGTCTGTCTTAGACTTGAATGTCTTTGGGATAACTCAAAAGTCTCGGCAGTGGCTTATTTGAATCATAACCGCTACGTGTCTGAGGTTTATCTAGAATAGCTTAGCTTATAGACTCTTTCTCGTAAATGAATCCATTCAATCTTGATATCAATCAATAGTTGGGCGGCAATGCGTTTTTTTACTAACAAGAAATACTCTGATCAATCGGGTAAACAATTCGTCTTGATGTCGCCCAAGTTGTTATGGCAGTCTTTTACTCTCACACATGGATGCTCTAAGTATCAAACACAGGTAATCACACAACCACAGGTTTCCTTACTCTATTGACATTGCATTTCTACGCGCGACCGACTTTACAGCTCATCCTTCTCGTCATACTCCTTCTGCAACTGCATCGCCATCCCCAGCGCCGCAAAACCTCCCATGTACATAGCCTGCAACACGCTCCTCAACATAGTCGCCGCATCCCCAAACGCAAAGCATCCCTTGACGCCAGTCTCATTCCACGGCGCATCGACTTTGATGTCCCCCGTCGGCGTCTTCTCGAGACCTAGCTGATCCGCAAACGGCGCCGACTGCACAACGTTTGGGTGGCTCACCACGAATCCTTCTGTCTTGGAGGAACCGTCTTCGAAGGTGATTTTCACCTCGGGCCCCTCGTCCACAAGAGAGAAGGAGGTGATCTTGCGGTCGTCGTAGTAAACTTTGCTGCTGTGTAGTTTTGACTGGATGGACGGGATGAGAGAGGTGTTGGTGTTGGTGTAGACTGTTACGGAGTGCGAGAGACGCTTGGCCATGGGCGTTACGTGGGCGAGCATGTCGGCGTTGGAAATCATGCCGCCTGCAAAGACACCTACTGACTCTGCACCTCGTTCCTCAAAGCCATGACAATAAAGACAATGAAAACTGTCACATATTAGTAAAGTACGTACACCATCTTCAAGTCATCACTTACATGCCCCGTCCCCAACAATCAGCATACCCATCCGGCACATCATCAAAGATATCCCTCACACCCGTTCCTAGGCCAAGTTTTCTCCCCTTGTACACGGTCCCCTTTTCATCAACGGCTTCGAAGAAGCCCTCGTCTGTCTTGCGAACCGTAGATACCGTGGCAGACTGGAACTCGACGCTCTCGTAGCGCTTCTTGAGGTCCTCGCGGGCTTTGGCGCGGAAAGAAGCTGGGTCAGCGTGATCAAAACCGAGAACGTTGTGCATATGTTTTGCAGAGGCGTTGCGGTATACGCCTGAGTCGAGGATGAGGACTGAGTAGACTTGGCGGGCCAGCGTGGAGGCCATGGAGAGGCCGGCTGGACCGCCGCCGATTATGAGGACGTCGTAGAGCTTGGACATTGTGTCTTGGAGTGGTAAATTTCTATGGTGAGACTTTATGAACGTGTTTACGTGTTAATGTCTTGATGTTCTGTTTCCTGGTCTCGTTAACGGGTAATTTATATACCTTACGGAGATATCTGAAAGGCTCCGATCGGAGACTTTGTGTATTTATCCTGCCTGCCTTGAGATAAAAGGAGCCGACAATCTTTTACGCAAAATGATTCCAATCTCGTAGTAGAACTACTCGTACTTCACATATATTGGTTCCTGTGAGTTTGTTGCGTTGCATTATAGTTAATGATCACTCGGTGGTGATGGCTATGGGAGCTGTTCACTTCACTTCTACACGATGGAATCATAGTCGCATTGAAACGGTGAGCAGTGATTCCAAAGCTCCTACCGGACGAGTTCCATCTTAAAAGATTACAGTGTTTCCGGGTCGAATTGAATGAGATAATTGGGTCTACAGCCGGTGACGTCTGGTAGCAAGCATGAGTATTAGAGTCACCAAGATCAACACACCATTGGCATAATACTTGTTCAGAAACAAGTCTGAACCCATGCATTGTACACTATGTACTGTGGTATAAGATAAAATCAAAGTCCGGCCGAGACTAGATAACAGAAAAGCAGCGACGCTAAGAACAATGCAAGCAGGCTTCATCTGATCCCGTCACGATGCTCAAGCCATTTAAACAAAAGCGAGCACCAGTAACCACATCAATCACCCCCACGTTCCAAAGACGCTCCAAGGTAGAAATGCCAAGGTTATAGAGGACCAGTCCGCGATGAGGCTCTCCCATCGTTGTTTCGGACCTGCTACGAGTCGTCACCCAGCACCACCCAAGCATCAGAAGTCGGAGTTGCCGCCGCGCTGTCATCAAAGACCTCCCGCTGAGAAGGTACATCGTCTAGTTCGCTGTCGGAAAAGCAGTCGTAATCAGAAAGTATCGAGTCGGAGATGAGGTCTGGTGGTTGCGACGTATCAGCGTCGAAAGAAGGTTGCGACCCGTCGAGTTCGTATATCACGCGCAGAGGAGCAAAGTTGCGCTTTGACGGGCTGCTGTTAGAGTCGGGAAGGGAAGTATCGTCATCTGAAGAGGAAGAGGAGAGGAGCTGAGCGATGGTTTGATCGCCGCCCAAATCGGTAAAGGAAAGATCGAGATGTAGAGGCTGATTGAAGCTGAAACTTTGAGAGCGCTTGGTTTTGCGGGATGATTTGGCAGTGCGGATCGAGTAGACGGGTTCTTCGTGCTTGATACTGTCAAGATTGAAGCCCTCCCCTCGAACCTGCTCATCGTCGTACAGCAAACCCATGCGATACAGTTCAGCTACTTGATCATCCTCACTCATGGGCATCTTTCGGCCCAGATGGACATTTCCTCTTGAAGTGGAGGCATCACGAAAAGCTTCTTCTCTCTCAAGCGTAGGCCTCCTGACGAGGCGATATCGGTCACTGGGAAGAGGGACCTTGCTGTGGGCTAGATCCCTCCCCTCGAGCTCATCGGAAGAGCCCAATCCGTGGAAATGGTGGCGATTCCGAGCGATGCGGTTTCGAGGAGCGTTTGACCATCGTGGATTCACGTGTTGCAAGTTATCCGTGCGAATCTCAAAGTGCAAGATCTTTTCGAGTTGAGGACGGCGCGCGCCTCCAGAAATGGCGATGGCGGTGTCCTGTTGACCGCAGCGATGACAAGTAGAGTCACCCCAGTTGGACGTGGTGCAGGGAAAACCAGTGTCGCGACATAGATTGGCGGTTTTGAGTTGAGCTTGACGTTTGGCGGTTGCGCGGACCAAGTGATTACGGGATATATGTGCTCGTGTCTTGACGTAGCTGGGCGCTGAGGTGATGGGGAAGTGTTTATTTTGCGATATAGCAGGTGGAAGATCTCCAGAGCTGTCGAGTACTAACGAATCCATGGTTTGAAGAGAAACAGACGATTAACTTATAAAGAAGTGAAATGTGTTTTTGGATTAGATAGATAGATAGGTAGTTAGATGATGTGTCCCTTTCTGTTAAGGGCGTGGTCGACACCAAAAAGGCGCGCAAGGGAAGGTCAGTTAGATAGAGAATATGAAAGAGGTATCTGGAAGACTCGAGGTTGGAGGTGGTTTACTCTTGTATCAGGTTGATTCTGGGGGGCGTATTGGTGCGATACCGTCGTGATTGGTTGCCGGAGGAGTCATATGGTGTGCCATTGTAGGTACGGGCAGTATCCGTAGAGGCCGACCTTGGGGGCATTGTATTACACTCACTAATCCTGTAGGTACCTAAACTAGGTTGAGGCAGCCACTGGCGCTGACACAGGCTGTAATCGGTACTTACTATTATTGTCGGGTCGGGCTGATGGGTGATGGCTCATAATGAAACGCCATGACGTGACTCATCCGCTCTGTACCAGAGATAGCCGAAGTGGCGTAGTGCATTCTCTCTCTCTTCAACAAATAAAACATGGCCCACGAGTATCTACGATAACCAAGTTTTGGGCATGCCGAGACAGAAATGGCTTATCGGGTGAGACAAGGCATAGAACGAGGCGCATGATGTGTCTCTAAGCGTGGGGATGCATCAGACGAAAGGAGGCTCATCCCAGGATCCAGGTTCACAGGGAGGGTGGGCTACTGTACAGTACAGTACTGTTAGGCAAGAAAATGTCCGTGTGACTGAATCGTGATTGGATTAGACGTCAAGAGTGGCTCACGCACTTGTCATGATGATAAGCAGAAGAGGGTGTCGTCATTTTTTGGACAGTAAGCAAATGGAGATGTACTCTTTCACATGTTGACAATGCAAAAGATACTTGTAGTTGCCTAGAAGGAATTTGTTTAGGCTACTAGTACCTAGGTCCTTCTACCAAGGTTCTTTTTTCTTGGTCAGTCACTGTCAAAGAGTCGTGATCTGCTGACATGGTTCAAAGACAAGGAAACAAAGCATGAATATCTAGATCTGGGGAAGCCCCCGTCTGTAAAACGGAAACGGAAACGGATCAAGGCATAAAAGACGATAACTAAATAATGTCTTGCTATTGGATAGGTCTGTTGCACTGCATTGTTAGAATGTTTGATCACCCGATGGTGCAGAAAGTTGAATTTGGACCAACGGTATGGCTTGGATAAAGGCACGATGCAAGATAAGGCAGTTCTGCTGTTTGCAGTATTTACCGATAAGTGAATGCACTGTGGCTGCTGATAAGAAACCCCTTCACTGCATTTTTAACACCTCCCAAATCGTTGAATGGATTGCGTTGCTCATGTTTCTTAAAAACAAACGCCAAGCCTGTGTCTCTGTTTGCGCTTCACTGCAATTTTAACCTCCCCCCAGCCGTTATATGCCTCTGCATGACATTGACATTACTGCCACAGACCAACCGAGGCAGACAATTTATTCACATACAAAGTCCAAAACTGACGCTCATCAGCCACGGGGTAACCCAAATAACCACAGTCCAACCCTTCTACACCAACTTCAACCCCAAAACAAACCATCCATCACATCTCAACTTAAGATATAACCAACAATCCAATTAATTCACTCATCTACTCTTCTTCCCCCCCAACTTTAAAATCCATATTCTCAATATACCTTTTCACATCCGTAACTTGAATCCCCCTCTCAGCATTCACAGTTCTTTCTTTATCCCACGCCACACCTCGTCCCTGCGCAAAGGTATCTCTATACTTGACCATGGTACTAGCCTCCTCCTCCTCCATCTGTTTCTTGAGGACATCCAAATCCCACAACTCGCGCTTAAACTCTGTTCCGAAATGGTCTTCCAACAGATCCGCAAGACGCGCGTAGGAAATAGTATCGCCAGCAGTGTAAACAACCTGTCTCGCGATACCGCGCGGATCGAGAATTACATCAGCTGTTACACGACCAATATCCTCGGGCGTGGTGACCGTGATTTCATTCTCCCAGCTTCCCAGCGCTCTTGCGATTTTCCTGCTCAAATCTACAACCCCGAAATCTGCCAGGAATAAAAAGCTCATAAAGAGTCCCGTAGACACAATCGTCCAGTCCACGTCCTCTTGTGCACGTAATTTCTGTCGCACGTCAAGTTGCTCATCGAATAGATCCTGCGAACTACCCTGCCCAATGACATCGTAGTCCATGCCGAACTGCCATGGAAAGTAACGCTTGACTCCCGCCTCGACGACAGCGTCTAGGAGTTTGAGCTGGGTGCCTGGCGGCAAGCCCATGCCGTTGCACGACACTACGACGTGGTACTTTTTGAAAATGGCTGCTAGGGAGGGTACGCTCGCCGCCACAACGTCGGCGGCTTCGGTTCTGGCGTTGAGGGCGCGGATGCGTTGGACGAGCTTCCTCTTTTCCGGAGCGGCAGAATCGAGGGTGGCCTGGCGGACTAGGATTGAGATGCTGCCGCAATGGGTCTGGCGCTTGGGATGATGTGATAGCGCCTCGAGAATGCTCAGGCCGAGTTCTCCAGCGCCGAGGATGAGTATGTTTTGGGGGGTTGTCATTGTGTTTGGGTGTGGTATGGATGGGTCGTTGAGATGGTTCAGCGCTTGGAGGTTCTCTATTGAGAGTTCAAGAGGTGTTTCTTGATCTCGATCTTTGTCTTTGTTTTGGGATGTCATGATATCGAGATTTATGGTTGAAAATGTGATGAATATTTATACTATGAATTATTACGTCGTTCCATTTCCATGGTTTTCGGTATTCAGACAATAAAGTGTACGACAATGCCTGGGTATTCCGCATATTGGGGCGGGGGAGGATCCTTGAACTGGGGGAACCAACGAATGAGCTCTCAAGTGACCCTGAAATCCTTCTAAATCCTCTATCTCCATGTCAGCTTAACATAAACTCCGTGAACTTTTGGAGAAAAGGGCTCTATTCCCGCATTTGTAAGACATGACCTAACATGATCACAATCACCAACACTAATAAAACAAGGTTGAATGCCAAGCTTCTCGGCCGATCCACATGGCCAACTTGGATTCAATAACCCAAAATCAAATTCTTAACGTCAAAGCCCATTCCTCAGGACAGGGGGCAAACTTGACAAATGCGGAATATTTGAACAAAGTCTAATGAAGTTTATTCCATTTCTATACTAATAACGACAAAACCCGGGAATGTAAAAAGTCATGAACAAAAGGGATAGTCGACTTATTTAACTTTCAACTATGAATTGGAATAGTAAATGAATGACAGGCACAAAGACCCGTCGCCCAACAATCAACGCCCACGCTTCCCATGCAAACAAATCATGATTTCACAACTTTCTCCTAATAGATATGTTCTAACTGGTAAATAAATGAATGGATAAGTGAATGAATAATTAAATGAGTGAATAAGTGAAATCATGATTTGATGGTGTTTTTGTTGGCAAATCCGACTCGGTTTTTCTTGAGGTCGAAAATGACAAACTGAGCCTTGAGGAGAATATCTCCCAGAATGGAAAAGCCGATACCCTCTGAGGTCTGGATGCCACCGTAGCAAACTGTTTGGGTGAGACGACCATAGTTGATGTAGTTACCGGGAATCTTGCCGCGGTACAAGCCAAAGCCAAAGTAAAAGCTGGGCAGCTTGGCTGTGCATGGGAAAACCCAAACACCATAGTCCTTGTCTATGTATGAACCCTTGACCTTTTTGTAGTAGAAATTGACCAGCTTGTCAGGCAAGAGAAGAAGCGTGGTGCCCGTGTCGACAATAGCTGAGTAATTGTACTTGTGCCATGGTGCACCCTGTGCTACGCGAAAGCCCTCAATGTTGATCTGCCACCAAGGACTGCCCGCCGTCACTGATGCGAACCCCACAGTTCCGTAATATTCGCTTTGATTGAGGAAGCCAAAGTTGTAGTTTCCAGCCTGGCCCTTCTGCAGATTGGCAGTGAAGACTGGGACCGCCAAGGAGTTTTGAACCCTGTCAAAGTATGTCTTTTGAGCTGTAGGTCGAACCGTGTTAAGACTCGACATGGCTAGACCCAGGATGCCATGAGAAAACGTGTCCGAGGCAATTCCATCAGACACTTCAGTAGCAGACTCCACAGCCATCTTGTTAACATAGGTCGCTCCAACACGTACTGTGTCCTGATAGACGATGCCACTAGCACCAGTACCGTCACCGTATTGGACACTCCAAGTCTGACCATTAAGTCGCTTACTTGTTGATGACTTGTCTGGGTTATAGAGGATATGACCCGCCTGATCGGGCTGATAAGTGTCGGTAGAAAAGACCCAGCTGCCAAATGTCAGAAACGGAACTCCATCCAGCAACAGGCAATACTTACAGGTCAGACGAGCCAGTATCGAAGTTTAAGTAGGTAGTCTGCGCTGGAGTACCGATCTGAACAGGGACTACGTATTGTGAGTCGTAGTATTGTGGGGGTGCTGCTGCCGCACTACCCATCAATCCTGGGCATGTTAGCTATTACTCGTGAGCGTACGCGAACTGGATCCTTACCAAGCTTGTTATTGACGATGGCCGACTCATGATTAGCAATCTCTTTAAGCTTCTTGTTAGGCAATGGCTTTCCATATTTGTTGTACGCCATGATGAGGGCAATCTCGGCGTGAGGCTTCTTGTAGCGGTTGTTTGTAACCTGGTTAAGCGAATACTGTTCTCCATCGGCTCGTGGCACAAGGTGATCAGAACTGGGATCAGTCTCGGGGTCAATAGCTCGGCCCTTTAAACCCTTGCCCATCTCTATCTCCTCTTGCTCCTCAGGATCAATTTCTCCTTCTTGTGTCCCATCGAGTGTGTCTTTGGGTTGATCTTCGAAAGCAGCTTTCACCTCGTAGACATCGGTGCGAGACACAAGAGCCCGGAGAGAGGCCAGAGGGCTTGTAGACCTCTCCGCTATCCCATTTTTCGCCTCATGAGCATCACTGCGGATCTCATGAGGGATGCCCGTACTACAGCCGGCGAGAAGAAGAAAAGAAACCGTGCTGAATCTCATGGTAAAAAGTAGGTATGTGGAAAAGAATTGTGGTCGTAGTCGAGAGGCTAATCATCATGAGGGGGATGAGGTCTGATATTTCAAGACAATGGATAGTGGGTTCGATAGGCGGTTGGAACTTTCTGTTCGAGGCCAAAGACATTTTCCTAGAACTTCGAGATGTCTAGCATGGCATTCTGGGCAAGTCTCAAGCTAGTGAAGTCATCTCGCAGAGCTTAACCTGGAATGTGGCCTATGTAGAGTATGGTTTTCCGTGGAATGCTCCTGGATCCAGTATAGTATAGTAAGCCATCTGCATTCCGTAGCTATGGTACTAGACATTTAAAGTTCTTTTATGGATGCCACGCGTTACGGCAACAGAGCCATGACCGAGACATGGCTGAACATGGCTTGGTATGTCCGTTCTTGGTTCCTGGGACCTGCGTCTGATTTGTCTGAGTCTGCCCTGGTCCTGCAGGGTCTCCATATTGACGTTGAAGGCGTTCACTGGATTGTCAGGGTCCTCCGTTTGTGAATATCGAAAGTAGTTGGACCTCGGTGTAAACGACAGTGACTTGCCGACCATGCCTTTTGTAGCGATCGACAAATTTTGCCGCATGATTGGTACGACAATGATGAAAAAGACCCTTGATAGATCACTAGATCTAAAACAATGTCATTGTTCCTGTCCTTCCCACGACATATCAAGACATCACTAATGCCTAGCATGGTACCTGCATCTCTAAGGCATCCGTTGACTGACATTTGTGTCATCTTTTAGCAATGGTATGACCATTGCGCTTTTTGGTATTTCTTTGTTCTTGGCAGGACTCCTTTAGGCTTGAGAGACTTCTCTACAACCTTAGCAATATCCTATTTCGTAATTATGGGATTATTTTAGTCAGTCGGCCAAGCTCTCTTACCTCGGAGCTGTGCAAATAGTTACCTCTTTGGGAGCTGTCACTTCTTAGGTCCGTGTTCTAAGTTGGTGATGACATATTCGCGGCGAAGCGGCTCAAGAAAATTGCCTCATTGACGCCAGATTGACGTGGTCTCGGGCCATCGCCTAAGGTGTCAAAGAATGCACTGACTCAATATCGCGATGCTACCGGTGGTGGAGTTGTAACGCTGAGTCGTAGCGTGGGATTGGGGAGAAAGCTCGGAAAGGAGAGAAGTGGCTGGTCAGTGCTTGACAAATGCACGGTCCATTCCGCTTTGAGGCTTTCGACTTATTTCAATTCCCAATATTGTTTGTCGTGCGTTCAACACCAAATAGAATATCACGATCCCTTGATTGTAAGGGATGAATGTGCACGAAAATGGTGGAGTAGGTGACGATGTAAAGTCAAGGGCAGGTCATCCAATGAATTACCCATCGACTTCCTGCGAATGACCCCTCCATGACATGAGTCACCCAAAGGGTAGCGATGAACCCCACTAAAACTTTTGATCAAGCAGGTGCCAAAATTATATGAAAACATCACGAGCTTTATTATGTTTTTACAGGTATTATTCCACGTGTACTCGATAATGTATTGCAGAAGAGGTTACACTATTAACCAAAGTAGCTTTATACGTTTCTGGATATAGTAGTTTGCGAGAATATTAGATTTTATAGGTCTCTGTAAATGTTCGACTGAGTGTTCTATTTACTGGATTCTGCTGATGACTTTTTGACGGATAACCTGCCTAAAACCCACTGTCTGGCGCTGTAGACCCTTGATAAGATAACGGATTTTTCGACCCCGCCACCCCGCGACAACTTCTCAAGGCTGCACAAAATTCCATCGCCCTCGATTATCGCCCGAAACTGAACAATTCGATTTTCGCTTTGCCTTCGAACTATATCGCATTGCAAGTCGTCAACATGGATCCCGCCGCTCCGCACCAACCGCCCTATACTTATACAGCGAATCAGGGCTACGAACAGACCGAAGAGATACCCCGCGAGCTACAGGCCCAAAGAGATGACGGCGCTGCCCTCGATAACCAGGACGATGATAACGATTTCGATGATATCTTTGATGACCAGGATTTTGATGAAAATGACTGGTCTGCTGATGGAGGAGACTTGACCAAGTCTTACAACAGACAGCGCAACGCCAATGAGGGAGCTGCTCTTCCTCGTTCGAACCAGCAAAAGCCTACTGCCAATACTTTCGCGAGCGTTGACGACCAAGTATCGGCCCTTTCTAAACATGCCGCCAAGATCCGACTTGACTCCGTTAAGCAAGATGCCGGCGATTCAAAGGATAAGGATAAGGCGGACCGCGCTACCAGCGACCAGGTCCTTGACCAGCGTACCCGTATGATTCTGCTCCAGATGATTAACCGCGGCTTTGTGAGCGAAGTCCACGGTGCCATCTCCACCGGAAAGGAAGCCAACGTGTACGGTGCCGTTCTCCTTGACGACAGCACGGGTGACGCTACACAGAGGGCAATCAAGGTTTACAAGACAGCTATTCTGAGCTTCAAGGACAGAGAGCGTTACATCACAGGCGAGCACCGTTTCAAGGGTGGCTTCGACAAGGGTAACAACCGCAAGATGGTCAAGCTTTGGGCAGAGAAGGAATTCCGTAACTTACGGAGGATCTACAACTCTGGTATCCCCTGCCCTGAGCCCATCAGTCTTAAACTTCACGTCCTCGTCATGGGCTTTCTTGGTGACCGCAAGGGCTGGGCGTACCCTCGCCTCCGTGACGCTACTCTGACCGGAGACGATGTGGATCAGCAGTGGTATAAGCTTTATGTTCAGCTGCTTGGCATCATGCGCCGAATCTACCAGGTCTGTCGTCTTGTCCACGCTGACTTGAGCGAGTACAACATTCTATACCACAAGGAGAAGCTCTACATTATCGATGTGTCACAAAGTGTGGAGCCGGATCACCCCCGGTCGCTTGAGTTCCTGCGTATGGATATCAAGAACGTGGGCGACTTCTTCCGTCGCAAGGGCGTTGATACGCTAGCTGACCGCGCGATCTTCAATTTCATCACTGCCTCTGAGGGCGCCGTAGAGGAGCCTGAGATGGCAAAGGCGATTGAGACTCTCTACGAGACTCGGGCTGATGCTACCGGCGAGGACAACGCTGCTCAGCAGGAAGTTGACAATGAAGTTTTCAGAAACCAGTACATCCCTCAAACATTAGAACAGGTCTATGACATTGAAAAGGATGCTCAAAAGGTTGGACAAGGTCAAGGTAACGATCTTGTCTACAGTAATTTGCTACCAGACCAGGTCATCGCGCCTAAGAAGGCCGATGGTGAGGAGGGTGACGACAACCAAGAGCAAGGTTCCACATCTGATTCAGATGAGGGCGCATCTCTCTCTGGTGACGACTCGCACGATGAGGCCGATTTCGAGAAGGGTACTCCTCGTGGCCGTCGCTTCGAGGATAAGGACGAAAAGAAGGTTTGTACTCCATATTTCATTCCCATCCCGATCATGACTTCGCCCAACAATCTTTCCAACATGACAGCACCTTTGCTAACCACTCATATCAGGCCCATAAGCAAGCTGTCAAGGAAGCTAAGCGCGAGAAGCGCAAGGAAAAGATGCCCAAGCATCTCAAGAAGAAGATCGTCGCCAGCTCATCCCGCCGCAAGAAATAAGCACCTTAAGCCGACCTTTACACCTCTTTCCGCCTGCGCAAGGGCCGAAAGAGCCAGGCCAAAGCTCCCAAGTTCCCGAAAAACTGACGAGCCTCATCCGGGGAAGCTGCCCAATTTTGGCACCTTTTACTCCCACGATTTTCTGCCAAGACAACGGGCTAAAAGGAGGCAAAAAATACAAATCGTCAGAGCTCTCTTTGATCGTTCAGTACGCAGCAAAGCGTTCAGATCGCACTAACCGGGAGGTTACACAGACCCCACACAAAAAGAGTAGGAAAGGGGAATGCTAAACCGTCTCGGCCGGAGGCTTCTCCGTGGCGACAAATCAATGTCTTCATCATTCGATTGCAGGTTTACGCCCGTCCTGGGAATGAATAGGGTTTGGTATTAAGCTTTTTTGTTACTCCCTTTGGCGAAGAAAAGGACCGGGGGCGTTTAGATCGCCGTTCTGGTCCCTGCGTCGCGACGCAACGGTCCGACAACCAGGAATGGGATAGTTTGGGACTGGGAAGTGTATTGAGCACACCAGAAACCAAAAAAAAGAGAATAACGACTTGAATATTTGAAATGCCTGATTATTTGTCGCTCAGTTATTCTTACATTCAGTAAAAGTCAAGTGCCATCCAAGGCCTTTCGCACCATGGCGCCAATAAATTCGTTAACATGCAATCTCACCTCATATCCGTCATCATTATAAAATCTTCGTAAAAGTCCCCTTTGTCCTTCGGCCGAAGAGGGTACTATCAACGGGTCCAGAAAACCTTGTTGACTAAAAGTAAAACTGTTGCTGAGGCTGTCCCGGTGGCGGCTGGGCCAGGAAGTCAAAGTTCAACGAGTCCATTCCCGTATTCCAAGGGTCTGGCGATTCTGGTGGCGAATTAGTCTCGGACTGCAAATATGGTATGACAGATAAAAGAAGGGGAAGACACGACATACCACCCCAGATCGATTCGTAAAGGTCCATGGGAGCCATATATTGCGTAGGATCGACATTCATCGCATTCATGCTGTCGAGGTTGAGGTTTGCGTTAGCCTGCATCTGTTGGCTGTAGGGGAGTCTAATAGAGACACATTTAGAAACAAATTATATCAGATGGTCGAGGCAAAACAGGAAAAATACTAACCCAGCAAAGTCTTGAATCGATGCACCTCCATTTTGCATCTCTGCCATGGCGAGAGCAGCGTCCTCACGTGGGTCGGCACTCTGGGAGACGTTGCGAAACATAGCATTGCCATTTCCGGAATACTGTCCTGCGTTCCCAAAGGGGAATTGCGGCGTACGGCTCCCGCTGCCGGCGGCAGAGGCGTCACCCTCCTTCTTGAGGTGTGAGGGGACGATAGACCCGTGGTCGTAGATGTTCTTAAGGGCCGTCAAAGCTCTGTAAAGTGGTCCGGAAAGCTCAATATCCTTGTCGGTGGTCATGACATGAGGCTCCGGCGAGCTAACGTCCTTGGCGGCGGTGGCAGACAGCGCAGCAATCAAATCACCCTGCAATTGTCGAACCTCCGGGTCCGTCTTTGTTTCGCAAAGTATACCCAGTAGAAGAGCCGATGATAGGCCATGGTACGTAAATGCCCAGCTTCTCGTGGGGATTGCTGATAGTTGGTGCATTGCCAAAAACATTCGGACGGTTTCGGTTAGGTTGTCTTTGCAGCGATCCGCTAGCGTCTTCCGCTGCTCAGGTTCAAACTCGCTATCCTTGCGAAGCGCTGGACGACACGCGACAGAGATGACAAATGATGTGTGTAGGCGGATGGCGTAGTGTTGTAAACGATCGAGTGCTGTCTTGCAGTTCTCTTTAACTCGTAATTGTGGTGCGGTGCGACTTCGAAGGTTTTCCACTGCTTCGCAGTCCTCGACGATTTGTGCGTACGTCGAGCTCATCATATCATCAGGATTTAAGCGACGAGAGATAATTTCCATGAGATGGTACATGGTCTCGAGGTAAGAATAATTCCCGTTGGGCGTGGGCGACATAACGGGAATTGGACAGCAGGGGAAGTTGGTCATTGGTGATCTAACATCGTCAGAGGTGAGCCATCGCTTGGAAGACACAATACTTACCGGTCAAAGGAAAGCGACGTCAAGGTGTCATGCCATACACAGCTCCACCACAATCTCCTTCGAACCATCTCTTTCGATTGTGTGTTTGGGGGAGTGCAGTCGCGGCTTTCGTTACGCGGTGTTCTGTGCAAACCTAGTGACTGAGCGAGACGACAAGTCAATCCCATCAACGCCCACGAGGCTTCGGCTTTCATGTCGTTCAAAAGAACAAAGCATGTAAGAAGGAGAGCTTGGATAGAGTCAAACGAAGGTCTATAATACGTCAGCGTGAGTTTTGCTAACAATCTTGGCAAACAGCAATTACCGAAGAAGAAAGTTGCCCAGTCGGAGAAAATGGAACGATATTTGGATGAATCGCTGGGAGTCTCGCGTGCGGATATGGTAAGGTGATTCGTGGTATTGCGAGCCGACGGCCAAAACAGCGAAGAGAATGGCGAGCCATGATGCTGTGACGGGTTTGGTCGACTTAATTCCGTTGGTCGCGTTTCGTGAACGATCTTCGAGGTAAATCATGAGTTTGCTTTCTAGGTCGTCAATGTCCATCACGAAACCCCAGAAAGGCTGCGGTATTTCCTTGTACGCCCGAAATAGTCTACAGCATGTCAGCTTACGAACCCGGAAGAGCCGCAGTATCGCGAGCGTAGGACTTACTTCATGACTTCGCGGTCGGATGGTAATTCATTCGAGATATCTTGTGTCAGTTTTTGAAGGTGATGGGACGACATCAGCGGGAAAGGCGCTGATGTGTCCAGTCCCAGGATGGACCGCATGTCTTGTCGAATGTCAAGACCCTCGCCACCTTTGTGAACTGGCGAAGACTGCTCGCGCAGTAGGGCAGGAATACTGTTCTGCCCGAGATAGCGGTCTGCTGCCACTTCCGGCTCATCAATGCTGGCTGTGGTGTTTTGTTAGTCTGGTGGTGTGATCAGGTACCCGAACAAGAACTTACCAAGGGCGCGCGGCCAACTATCTTGACGTTCAACCTTACGTACGGCTTCTTCGCGAGGAACTTCTGAGAAGGAATGTGTCCTCTTGCGATTGACAACGGTTTGGCTGGATTCTGGAGCAGCGGCTGATGCCGACGGCTTCGAAGTTGATGAGCGATTGGGTTTATAGGAACATAACCGAGGGTGCTCTCTTTTGACGCAGTTTTCACACGGTTGTTTGTTGTCGCACTTGACTTTGCGCTGGCGACAGGGCCAACATGCAGTACCTGACGTGATGATAAGCGACAGAGTTCCCAAATTGAGGTTATTCGCATCACTCTTACCGTAGCGAACCTTGCGATGTGAATGTATGATTCGATTGGCCTCCTCCGGTGTCAAGTCATCAACGGCCACGCGCTCATCTGGACTAGGGTTTTCCGCCATGGTTAAGCGGGTTTTGGGCTCAGAATCGAGCCTCGGAGCCAAACAAAAGTCGCGATAGCAATGGCGAGGTAATGTTATGATTGCAGATGCAGATGAGGGTTTACGAATGCCGAACTCCGAGAGTCTTCCATGCACGATAGCGGGTGAGAGGGGAAGACACGGCGGTGATGGGCGGGGCCGGTTCGGCTTTCAAATTGGTGTTAGTTAAATATAGGTAGGAGGTAAAGAGACGAAGGGATGACTTGGCGGCTGATCTTTTGACCTTTTCTTCTGGTTGGTTGAACGGGGAGGGGGAATCGAAGCACGAGACCGGTATTGAAGCCGACCTCCGATGCGACCGGGATAAATAAATGCCGGTTCCGCTCCGGATAGTCAAACATATCACAAGTTGAAAAAATGGCAATTGACAAACGAATTCGCTGGAATACTTTTCATTCTTATCGTGGATTTATATAACAAATTGAATAGCCATTGTGACTCACATAAATATTCTCTATAGAAATATCATTTAACTTCAGTATTTGCCCCAGAGAGTCATTCCCTCTGCCCGGTTCCCTCGGGATCGTGCGTGTCGCATGCTCTTTCCTTCAGGGTAGCGAGAACAAGACAATGTCTTTAACGACAGGAGATGACGTCTCCTTGCGCTGGCATCATTTTTCCTTTAATATCTAGCAAAACTCATCAAATCAATTCGAAATCGTTCAATATGTCAACCATATTTTTATAGTTCCCCGCAGTTCATGTTTGTTTGCGTGCTACCCGCAGTGGTGTAGCGATTCACTGACAGTCCCGTCCAATATGTTTCCACCACTCTCCAACATTTGGATCGGCCACGAAAAAAGGTCCAATCACCATCCTTGTGTGATAACTAAATTGTTATTGCATCGCCCTGCATTGAACTTGGATGCTTGCTCGAGGCTGCAACTAACATTAACGAAATAAAAATATCTTTCGTTTGCTACAGGGCTGGCTGAGCCAAGCCTCAGCGGCTACAGAGATTTGAGATCTCAACGCTCGCTTCACTCAATGCCTGCGCACTAACCTTACTGATTCTTTCGCAGATCAGAAACGCCCCTGACCGTTGACTTTGGCTTTAGGCTCACAACTGGCGCCGGTCGCCATGTCCGCCACGATCCCATCACCTAAAAAACTACAAGCCAAAGAGGAGCTTGATCGAATAATTCGCTCCATAAGCTCAGATTTTCAACTCCAGCTCCTGATCCCCGACCCGACACTGTCGCCGAGTAAGCGTCAGCTTCAGCGCCGGAATGAGGAACAGGAGAGATGCAACACTATATACTATCGCGCGCACTTTCTCAAATTTAAAGACCCAAACCGTCTTTCCATATGTCTTACACGCTTCCGAGAACAAGCAGACGAACGTCTGACCAACTGGATTCGAAAGCCCCGCGGTGACCATGACATAACCCCGATCAAGAGTTCCTCTGTCGACCCACATCGTCATCGTGTACGATTGACCTCAGAGGAGCGGGGCAAGCTTCAAGAATTGTTACTGGAACTGCTTAAAGATGAGAACATCTTCAGCCAGCGGCCCTCAAGAACCGCAAAGCGGAGGTCTGATGAGTTCCCAGATCCCAGTTCAAAGAGAAGTCGCAACTCGTTTGACGGTTCACCAGCCTGCGAAAGCATCGACGACATCCCAGTCCGTTCTAGAGCCGTGGATTCGAGTAGTCGTGTACCAACGGGACGGCCCGCTCGCCACCCAGGAACGGCTTCATTCTCCAATGGCGTCCCAACTGCCGTCACATCATTTTCCAGCACGCAACCACAGTCGTTATCCTTCGGTGCCGGATCATTCAATTCCAGTAGAGCTTCATTGGCCCCGACGGTTTTCTCTGCAACCACAAACGGTGTGCCAAGCACGCAAACAACAGTCTTGACGAATTCTTCTTTCAAAGGCTCTCGACCTTCTTTTCAGTCCACTCAGCCCAACTACCGGGACTATCAAAAATCCACGAAGGACTTCCCAAGTTCATTCTCTCAGAGGATACATGAGTTCGAATTCAAGCCCAAGAGTAAGGCCGATCGGAATGATGTCGATCAAGAGACGCCCTTCTCATCCAGGCAGCATGAACCCCAGGTATTGCCAGAGCCTGCTGATATGCCTATCGATGAACCCAAGCTCCCTCCGTTAGCGATGCCTCAGCCTGTACGAAGTCAGCACTTTGATATCATACAAAGAGAGACTATTCGGTCTAGCAGCCCTGCAACAGCCTACTCTAGCTTGCCTGAGATGAACGAGTTGGATATGCTACTTCTTGATGCCTCAGATTATGATATATTATCACCTTCATGCGCCCTAACAAAGCGTCTGCGAAACATCTGGCCCAAGTTCCCAATCCCTGGATTAAACCAAGCACCTTTGATCATTCTGTGGGAATTGACCCGTGCTGCGCTTCATTGTCGCGTGGACCTGTCAGAATGGGATCTCGAATACAAACCCGACCAGACTTGGCACGATCAAAATAATTTCCTGAACCTGATCTTCCGGCATCGACTCTTCATCGGAGCAGGCCTGCCTTCACCTTGCGACCGGGTCGTATGGAATGCAGCTTTGGGATCATTTGTCTCGCACGACAAGACTGTTGTACTTGCTGCAGAGTTCGTCATCAACACTGAGGACTCTGGGCCCCTGTACAAGCTCAAACTTCAGCTTCCTCGCCTCGAGCTTGGTCATCGGCTGGCCCGTCGCTTTGGTGCTGACCGATTCATGGAGATCATCATACCATCTCCTACTTCCAGAGATGCTCCTGACATAATCAAGAATGATGAGCAAGGTGCGGATAAAATCATTAGATGGCTGAATGATAACCTTCACTACTTTATTGGACGTTTCTGGGCACCTTTCTACAATCGAGCCACCAAAAAGTCTGCAAAAGATCCTCGTCCTCCCCACAAGCCAATGACTATCATGCAGGAGCGTGTCTATTTCTTTGCAACTGACGGCAATAACTTTCGACTACCTGAAAGCCAGTTTCCGCCACTGGAAGAAGCAACATCCCTTGGATATCGAACAAAGATGCGACGCTCTGATCTTTTGAAGTGGGCCATCAATGTGGAGGGAAACGCTCTACAACCTGTACCAAAACTGTTCTCGCGACTTGCCCTCAGTTAGTTTTTCAAACTTTTACATGAACCATCTAACCTCTGGTATAGGTCTCAGCAAAACCTGTCCTACTGTCATCCTTGAACCTCACCAATTTCGACATCGCGATTCCAAGCTAGGGTTCCACAAATACATGAGCAAGAGGGACAAGGAGGAGCAAAAAGACATGGGTGACGGTATCGCCAGAATGTCCCGAAGTTTTGCACGTAAAGTTGCAACGCATCTTGGTCTCTTGGAAACTCCGTGCGCATTCCAGGCTCGTGTTGGCAGTGCAAAAGGGATGTGGATAGTTGATGTCGAAGATGATGGTTTGGATGACGACGTTTGGATTGAGACATATCCTTCTCAACGAAAGTGGGATTGCGATTGGGAAGATATCCACCACAGAACATTCGAAGTACGAGAGTGGTCCAGAGAGCTGAAGTCTGCCTCTCTGAACACTCAATTTATCCCAGTTCTTGAGGCGCAGGCCCCAAAGCCTCGCGACATGCGCAATGTCATAGCTAATCATTTAGCTAATGGTCTTCAAGAAGAGATTGGAGGTCAGCTCGCTGCTATGACACATCCTACCAACCTTCGCGGCTGGACGCATCGTGGTTTTGATCGATCGACCTTGGGTTATGTCCCCTTTGTAGGAGGGCTGCCAGACCGTGAAGAAGACATGGTTTCATACCTGCTCGATGCCGGTTTCGATGCCACCAAGTGCCGCTTTCTACGGGATCTTATATGGAACAATCAGAAGAGACAGGCGGAACAGCTCAAAGCTAAAATGAACATCAAAATCCCCCGATCGACATATGCTTTTATGGTGGTAGATTTCACCGGCACTTTGGAGGAAGGGGAGGTGCAGCTTGCCTTCTCTTCCAAGTTCCAAGTCGATGGTGAGTCAGACACGCTATTGGATGGTATTGACATTCTAGTTGCCCGCGCTCCGGCCCATTTTGTGAGCGACATACAAAAGGTCAGGGCTGTGTTCCGACCGAACTTGAAAAGGCTAAAGGACGTCATTGTGTTCTCGTCCAAGGGTAGATCGCCGCTTGCCGACATGCTTTCAGGCGGCGACTATGACGGTGATCAGGCTTGGATTTGTTGGGACCCCGATATTGTTCGCAACTTTAGTAACGCGCCGAAGCCTATTGTACCAGACCTTATTGGACAGGGATATTTTCGAAAGTGCAACCCAAATTTCCAGTCAATTCTTGAGACTACTCCTGACATGGAGAGTGCCTGTACGGACTTTCTTCGCTCGGCGATCTCGTTCAACATGCAACCAAGTTATTTGGGTATCGCGACAAAGTTCAAGGAAAAGCTCTGTTACTATGAAAGAGGGGTCGATAGTGAAAGAGCTGTTGCTTTGAGCACACTGGTCGCCCTGCTCGTGGACCAAGCCAAGCAAGGATTGCTGTTCAGACGCGAAGACTATGATCGATTGAAACGAGACATGCAGATGCACGGCAAAGACCCAGAATATGAGAACGAAAGAAGCTCAGAACGAAATTATAAGGCCAAGGATGGTTCCATCCATATTCTCGACTTTCTCAAGTTTGTGGTTGCTCAAGACACGGTAGCCAATGCGCTAAAGCAATTCTCGGATGCTCTTCATGTCGACAGTGTTCAGGCATGGGATAAGGATTTGGCTCGTCTTTTTAACGAATACAATGATCAAAGGAAAGGCTCCAGAACAATCGACAGACTCATGACCGATATCATTGCGCAAGTCGAAGTCGTCACTAAGGAATGGAAAGTCACAATGAAAGGGGGCAAAACCGACAGTACCCATAGTGAATTTGCAGCAAAGGTCAAGGAGCTACATCAGAAGTGGTTCTCATACAAGCCATCAGCTTCTTTGATGAGTATGAGAGTCGTTGAGCCACTCCTGGATCCCTGGAATGGCGATCCGGCTTTGAGCAAATGGGAGTTACTCAAAGCATCTACCTTGTTCAAGCTGAAACATAATGAGGCGTATGGAATGGTATGGAGGCTTTCAGGAAAGCAGCTGGCCTGGATGAAAGCGATTATGTCGCGTGGAGCATCCGATGCAAGCGCCATCGCTGTGACGGCTGAGATGTGGAGCATACTTCGTCCCGATAGCAAGCGCATTGCTGCGCTCAGTGCCCAAAGGCAGATTGGACACGATAATGAGAGCTTGGTTGCTTTGGAGGAGGTTACTGAATACGACGAGACGGGGACGCAGATAGACGATGCCTAGAGGCGCATCGACTGGAGTCGTTCAACGGTCTCTAGCGTGGGGTCTTTTAGAGGTTTAGGGCCTTGACTAGACGGCATAGACATTGGATCCAGAGGTAGGAGTCTTCAGGGGATCAAAGCCTTGGAGGCTGTTCACGGTCATGGTTCATCTCTGGCATGGTATTAAGAGATGCTCCACGATGTATTCAGGCAGAGACAAAAATGTTGGCTCACACTTTCAACGCATGCGTTGGATATGGGCTTTGTATTTGCTTGGACTTGTTGGTTGATACCCAGGTGTGTTTTGCTATATCTTCGATTCACGAGGCCATGCGGTAAATCTTGTTATGGTCTCTGATCAGGTAGGCTAGTCATCTTGAAATGACACTGATGAATAAATTAAATGAAAAAATCCGATAGTCGACTGACTAATGTTATAGAGGTCCTCGTTAGCTCGTCATCGTTAACCCTCCCGTACTCCAGCGCTCGATGCTAACTATTATCCGCAATCATAATTCATTACACACAAATGGTCCTTGAAAGAACTCAAAAATCCAATTGTGCGCCATCTTCATCTCAATTCTTCGTTCCGATCGCTGGAACAATCGCCAGAGAGACTGCAAGCTGCAGCTGGTGCGTCATCGAACTTGACTGACGACAGAAAGTTCGTCACGGAGCTCATGACAAGATCCAAAAGAACATCTTCGTCTTGACCGACTTTTCCAGAGAGGATAGGCGTCAGCTTCCGACTCATTTCAAAAGAAATTTCTGGATCAACAGCGACGATGTTGTCAAGCATATCGGTGAGCATATGCGCCGCGCGAGATAACGAGCGGCCTCCTGATGCACCGCCCAATATCTCGATGTAATCTTTAGTGGTCTTGAAGAACTCGTTCGTGATGGTGTATACATCATCAATGAGTCTTTGACGCTCTTCCCGAGTAAAGTGCATATTTGGTGCACTGTCCAGGTGAGACACTGTTTTGGAGAGGAGTGTTCTGATGTGGTTCATCGTGCGAACTGTAGTGATAACAACCTCATCTTTCAAGCCCTCGTATTGAGCAGCCTTGATAGCAGTATCTTATAATTGTTAGTAACTAAGCTCATACACAAAATACAGTTGGACTTACTGATATCTTCACATTCATCCTTTACTCTCTCAGCGATAAAGTCCATGAGCTTGACAAGATTATCATGGTTCTTGGTCACGCGTCTAATACGCTCTGACAGAGAGCGGTGCACATGTTTTGAACCAGAGGGTACTGTCACACCGATGCGAGATGCGAAGTCGGAGGGAAGACGACGAACTAAGACAGTGGTTGCGTCTTGGGAGGTGATGCTCAAGGGAGAGGCTAGGGCGTAGCTTGCCAGCGTGGTGGTGAGGAGTGTCGTGAACTTCATTGTGATAGAGGTAAAGACAGAAAAGATATAAAGAGTAAGCGAATATGGAGCTGCCAAGAACGAGATATTGTGATACCTGACGGGATATGAAGCACTTATAGCTTCTTCTCAAGAACCTTTAGCCCAGCGATCAACTCAAAGATCCTCCCGCTCTCGTCAAAGTTTATTATTCTATACAACGTAACATCTTGTCCAGTACTATGTTGGATAGCAGTAAACAAAGTTCCTTCAACGAATTTGGATGACATTCTCCCCCCTCTCCTTTGGGACAAGAAAGAATCTTGGTGTCTGTTTACGGTTAGTGGAAGGGGTTATTGGTTCCTGGTGTTTTGTCTAGATGGGCGAGATCAGTGTGGCGTAAGATGAGATTTGGGTGGTTTGTGTAACATGAACTGAGTTTGGTGACAATCTGGGGATACTGTAGAAACGTGATAACTTGGCCAGACCCGTTAGAGTTAAGCCACGAAGATATAGCTATGCTATTAGTTCGCTTGGATAGGAAGCGGGGATAAGAAATCTTTTTTACTTTCTGACCACTTATAAGGTATTAGACTTGCATGAGGCTATCTACCGGGTCTGGGCCAAGCTAGCGAGTTTCTACGGGGTACTTGGCATGCTCGTGATATATCACATTCTCTTCAACTCTTCTGAAACTGAATATTTTTGTTTTTTTGGTCCTGTTGAAGTGATGATACAGGTTGAAACATAACTTGGACTAAATAGTTAGTAGTCATCGTACTGAGTGACTGTCGATGTCTCACAAGTGTCTTACTCGCACCGTAAGCACTTTAGCTGCAAACGGGCACTATCTTAGAGTGATGGTCCAGGAACTTCACATCCCGCTTGAAGATCGTGCACGGTCTAGAACATTGGTACTAACTCGAGTTTGTGGTAGGTAGTCATACAAGATACGCCAAGGATCACCGCCTCACCTAAGAGCGGGTGACGGATAACCGTCTTTTCACATTCCCATCCGTTCGTATCACACACTATTCCCGGTTAATGCGCCGGTCGATCTGCACTACCGGATTTGTACAGGATATTGTTAACCTTTTCTACTTACAGCCAGCCAACATTCCTTGGCGCATAACCCTCTCCACCTCGTGAGTGGTTGTTTCAGACGAGCATGATATTTTTAATCGTGTCGATCTCGGGTCTTTCGGCAGGATCTCACTTTGTAAGCTCAGTTCCTTACTGAGGCGGATTTTTTATGCTGCTTTGGGAATGGCAAAGACCTCTATCTACATATCAAGACAGGTTCCAGATCGGAAGGGTGTAGGGCGGCCGCCAGCCCCTTCAAACTGAGACAGTTTGAACGCAGCGATTGATCGCCTTTTTATACAGACAAGCTTTTCGTATGCCGGGGGTTTGTACTTTTGCGGTAATCTGGCATGTCACTCACTAATGTGGCAATGATACTCAAAACTTGGGTTGAAGATGTGATTGGGGTTCAGTGGTTGTGGGAGGATTGAGCCGAAGCAAAGCGCATGAGGCTCAATGTTGTAAGGTTGAGTGTGAGGGTAATGCAGAGACCTTGATTTGGCCCGTACTAGCTTAGACATATGTGATAATACTAGCCACTATTCGCCACTGGTGAGAGTAAAGCAGGATGAAGGGCTAGTGGAGATGAGCGTATTGGTTGGTAGTGCAACATGGTAGTATAGTTACTTGAGAGACTAGGTATACACGCTACCTCAGCCCTGATTTGGTGAGTGAAGGGTGGCATGAGACTTGCCGTCAGATTTAACATTCTTTCATTAACACTTGGACCACAACTTTAAAACATCGACAAGAGTAACTTACAAGTTAACCAGATAGACCAGAGACTGAGGTTGCAGTTCTTGGGTCACAAGACAGTCCTTGTGACGGGATACTATTCCCATTCAATGAGATTTAATTCCGTTTCACTCACATGACAGAACTTCACATTCAACAAGGCACAAATGTTTTCCTCAAGTATCTCACAGTTGAGTTGAATTACCCCCACAGGAGGCTATCCAGAACTAAATATCTACATCAAATGAATAAACACCCCCTATTTCCAAACCTTGTTACAAGATTGGAAAACTTGAATCTATAGCGCTGGTACTAAAGCGGACGAGAGCGCTTAGTAGTCACCCTCCTCATCACAGTCCTCATCGTCACCCTCATCGGCAACAGGCTCCTCATCGTCACAGTCCTCATCGTCACCCTCGTCGGCAACGGGCTCCTCCTCATCGTCACAGTCCTCATCATCATCATCGGCGACAGGGGCAGAGGTGGGCTGGGCAGCGCCAGAGTCAGCAGCGGAGCTGATAGCGACGGCCTGGAGAGTGGTGGCAGCGGGAGCAGCGGGCTCCTCCTCGTCATCGCAGTCCTCATCGTCCTCGGCGTCGGCGTCGGCGTCGGCGTCGGCGGCGGGGGAAGAGGTAGCGGGCTTCTCGGCGTCAGAGCCGGAAGAAGGCTTAGGAGCAGGGGCGGAGCCGGAGCCGGAGCCACCGCCGACGACAAAGTCAACGCAGGACTCGTAGGTCTGGTCGATATCGGGAGCGTCCCAGAACCACTGGAGAACACAGTCGCCAGCCTTGGTGCAGTCACCGCCGAGGCTCTCGGGGAGGGTGACGCTGAAGGCGGTGTTGTTGGCGGCGAGGCCAGAGTTGGCAGCGTAGTTCTCGAACTCGATGAGGGGCTCGCCGACGATGGTGTCGGTGGAGGTCTTGACGACAGAGACGTTGGCGTAGCCGGTGTGGGGGGCGGCAATGTTGATGTCAAAGTCGATCTTCTCGCCGAGCTTGTAGCTCTGGACGTTGTCCTTGTTGTCGTCGAACTGGAAGCCCTTGCAGAGCCAGAGGTTGCACTCCTTGGTGTCGAGGTCCTTGCCGACGACCTGCTTGATGCCCTGGACGTTGCCGTTGATGTCCGAGTTCTGCTGGTAGAAGGGCTGGTCACCGCAGGCGGCCTTGTAGGCGTCACCGGGCATACGGGGAGCGGGGGACTTGATGAAGCCGTGGGCGGCGACGAGGGGGATGAAAGCGAGGATACCGGCGGCGTTCTTCATTTTTGCGGTTGTTGTTGTAGTAAAAAGGTTAACTGGATAGTTTTCGTGGAGTGTCTCTAGGACCAGATAGTTGTTTTTTAATGAGTGAGTAGTTGTTGTAAAATATAACGGCCGTCAAGGCTCGAAACGAAAGTGAAAGATTGGTGAAAGAGAGTGTAAACTTTGGAAAAAAGAATGTCGAATCTGGTCCTTCGAGGTCCGTGAAAGAATAGAGGCTGAGAGAGGGAGAGGGAAGGTAACAAGTTGAGAGAAGACCAAAGTCGATATATACTCAAAACTAACCCGCCCCCTCACCTTCACTCGGGGAAGTGCTGTACAGGGTTTAGAGCAGAGGAAGGATCTGATACAGTACTCGGCCGACAAGTCAAGCGAGGCGGTGGGCCAAAGCCTGGACCTTGTTCGCTCCGTAGTCAATCTCGTTGATATCCTGGTCAAGGTCCGGGTCTCATGGATGGATGGGGGCCCCGAGGAAGAGGGACCACATATTCAACGGCGGCAATGGACGAGTTTAGATGACAAGCGCCGGACGGTTAGATGTTCTTGTCATGATTCTATCAACTCTGAGTATCGACTATCAACTACCATCAGTTGTATCTTTACACTATAGCATGATTCTTGATTATAATATAAACATGTCGTTTAGTTTTGTCTATCAAACATGAACCATCTGTTTCATCTCACTTAGACTAAACTACTATGTAGGCAGTTTACCATCTCATCTGTCACTTTATCTCTATGTTAAGCGAACGAACAAAAAGAAGGAACCTTGTTGATACACCGTTGCCAAGGCCCGACTTCACCGGAATTCGAAGCTCGCACCAAGAACCAAAGAGAGCAGATTCGTCCGGGGGGTTTTGATTTAACCCCCACTTTCTTTCTTTCTTACCCGCTTGCTGTTGGCACTTCTGCAGGTACAAATCCTTACCCTAGTCTGATGTTTGGAGCCAGCGCAAGGGGCACTCTTTTAATTGGTGGAACTTTAAAGGTCTTGGTTTGAGCCTCAAGATGGATGAATGAATGAACAAGATAGAATCTGACAGACACACACCACAAAAAAAAAAAAAAAAGAGGAGAGGCCAGATGAAGAAGATTAGAGAAGCCAATTAACCCATATTTTCTTACAGGATTATTATTATGCCGCCCCCCCGAGATTTAACTAATTAAAAGAAAAGAATTCTTCCGTCGGTAGCGGGTTCGCTTACGGGTACAGGTATTGCTTCGACATCTAGACTTGAGCATATCAACCATCCAACATGACTCTATTCTCTCATCAATAATGAATAACAATCGTCTCTTCCCTTCAAGAATATCGTGACGTCGCATTTCAAACCAAACCCCCAAGTCATCTACTCTGTAACTTATCAAGCATAAACTGTATCGCGATAGCATGACCCTATCCGCTCATCCCTTGCTTAGTAGTGGAACCTCTGGAATAAAAATCCCTGTATCCTTCTTGGAACAAACCGTTTTCATCCATGGAAAAACTATCTCCACTGTCGCTTCCTCGAAACTCGAAACTGGTCTCCAACAAAACAACACCAATCCGTGTTTCAGAATATTATGCGGCCAAGCACAGGCAGGCCAGAACAGGGCAGAATCCCCTCGCCCGTGCATAATGGCAAAAATATCACTGGTTGTCTTATTCCGCTGTCAGTTCGTCCCTGGTCATGTCGGAAAACGGCAGACAATTGAGACAACCATGTCAACCATGACCTGCTTGGCAGTGAATCTGTTTCTCACCTCTCACCATCGTTCACTTTGAAATGATACGCAATTAACTTTAGATGTCATAATTCTCCGTCGATTCATTATTCAACTAATAAACTCTTTTTCGTCCCCGATGCCTCTCAAATAGGGTAGGTATTAAATGCATATGCATCCCATGTCGAAACGTGCAATCACATAAATCTCCATCGTCTCATTCCTGACCTTGAGTAAATGCATCGGTCGCTACATCGTCATCATGATCCCATCGTCAAACAAACATCAAACAAAAAAGATAAGCCAATAAGAGGCTGAAATCTAGATGCAAATAAAGTTCTGGTGCAAATGAACACATGCCGCATACATGCATGAATCTAGATGGGTTCATCACGAGGCTCAATAAGCACCTCATTAACGGCAACGTGTGGGGGTTGACACACAGCATAGACAATAGCGCTGGCCACCTCTTCGGGCTTGAGAACCTCGGCGCCTGTAGGCTCACCGTACTTCTTCAGAGCCTCCTGATCAGTCGACATGCCCAACAGGTCAGTGGCCACATTTCCGGGCTGCACGGCTGTGACCCGGAGACCAGAGCCTGCTGTCTCGACACGCAGGGCCTGCAGTGTGGCCTCCACAAAGAACTTGCTGGCTGAGTAAACTCCCAAACCAGGGAACACCTTGCGTCCAGCATCAGAGGAAATAGCGACAATGTGTCCAGCTCCACGAGACAACATGCCCGGAACTGTTGATGACAAGGCGTTCAAGAGTCCCTTGCAGTTGACATCGACTGTACGCTCCCACTCATCCGTCTGGTTGTTGGCCATCATGGTAAAGTACATTACACCCGCGCAGCTGACAAGGATATCGACAGGCCCGAGCTGTTCACTCGCCTCCTTCATCAGGGACTCCACCTGGGCCTTGTTCGTGACATCCGTCTTGTGGATCAACACCTTACCACCGTAGACGCTAATCTTCTTCTTGACGCCTTCCAGAGCTTCGGTCCGTCGAGCCGCCACGGCGACATGGGCACCCTCCTTAGCAAGGCCAGCTGCCACAGCGGCGCCAATTCCAGAAGAAGCACCTGTCACCACCGCGACCTTGCCTACAAGGCGACCCTTGCGAACCTTCTTGGCACAGCCGTTGACTTGCTCTCGACGAGGAGGCCGAGACAGCCAACCACGGGCATAGAAGTGTCGCATGTAGATCTCAAGAAGACCTTCGTTCATCTTGGGGCGAGGGACGTTGTACTTGTCAAGTGTAGGCTGCGTCTTGCCATCCTTGAGCACAATGACCGACTTGAGGACCTCGACACTGGGCATACCACCTCGGAGGATGTCGACAGTAAATGGGTCATCGCCAGTCTTCTTGTTGCCTCGCTTCTCCCACCAGAGAGCAACCCACTCGTCCCAGGCTATAGGTTCAGTAGCATAACCCAGTTTGGCCAGGGAGGCAAACAGGTCCTTGGCAGGGACAGGAGCAGGGTCGCCGAGATGGTAGAGAGTCTGCTCGGTATCGCCGGTGTGGTTTGCGAGGGTGACGATAGCATCACTTACAAAGTCGACAGGAGTCATCTCAACATACCAGCCCTCGACGTCGGGGGCACGGCCGAGTTGGAGGGACTCCACAATGATAGCATTAATCAAGTCCCAGGCATTGGTTGAACCAGAGACGCTGTGGCCGCTGATAGTTCCTGGACGGTAGACTCGCACAGGAATACCTCGGCGGCTTGCCTCGTCGACAAGCTTCTCAGCAACCCACTTGGTCTGACCGTAACCATCAAGCAGCTTGGTAGGAACATCATCAACATCGATGACAGTGTTCTCACACCAACCAGTGTGCGAAGGCGGAAGCACACCATTGGTAGAGACGTGATGAACAGTAGCCCCACTGCGGCCAGCAAGGCGAAGAATCTCTCGGGTGCCGCTAACGTTGGCGTTTCGCAGAGCAGCATAGGGGTAGACCAGGTTGACAGTAGCAGCAGCGTGGACAATGACCTGAACGCGAGTTGACAGCTCGTCAAAGACATCGGGAGAAAGACCCAGACGCTTCCTGGTAAGAGTACCGGGCAGAATCTCAATACGCTCCAGCAGGTAATCCTCCCAGAGTCCAAGGTCGATCAAGTTCTTTCGGATACGAGCCATACCAGCAGGTGCACAGTCTTCCACGGGCTCAGGGAATCGCACAAGACAGATGATCTGTGCGTCGGTAGAGTCAACCAGGTTCTTGAGAAGGAAAGCACCAAGGTAGCCAGTAACACCAGTAAGAAGGATAGTCTCGGCATCCTTGAGAGCACGCATAGGAGTTCCGTTACCCTGGATGTCTTCGGGGAGAATAGAATCTGCGCGAAGGACAGCTGGCAGATCAGCCTGTACGGCAGCAGTATGACCGTCGCGAGCGGCCTTGATGGCTGCAACATGTCCTTCCAGAGTAGGGGTTCCGGCCAAAGGAGCCAGAGGAACAGGGAAGCCGAAGGTCTTTGTGATGCGCCCTGCAAGGTCGGCAAGGGCCAAAGAGTGACCGCCCAAGTCGAAAAAGTCATGCTTTGGTGTAATGACATTTGCGGGCATGTTAAGTGATGCAGCCCACAACTGAATAACAGTCTCCGTCTTGACCTTGATGTTGTGCTCCTTCTTCGGGGCACGTCTAGGCGACCTCGGAGATGGCGGCGCAGGTAAAGCCTTGAGGTCTGTCTTGCCAGAAACGCCGTGTGTGGGTAGTTCGTCGACCTCAACCCAGATAGTAGGAACCATGTAGTGAGCAAGGTGATCGGTAAGAGCTCGTCGGGCCACGGGACTGTACCCGTACTCGTCGATGAGAGGAATGGTTCTGTCTCGAGATTCGCCCTTTTCGCGGACGATGTAAGCGACAATTTGTCGCTCCAAGCCCTCTCCGTGGGCTACAACCGCACAGTCACGAACAGCAAGATGCTTTCGAATGGCACTCTCGACAGCACCGGGCTGAACAGTGTAACCACGAGTCTTAATCATACCGCCAACGCGGCCAGTAATCTCCAAAAGTCCGTTAGGAAGAATTCGGGCTAAATCGCCAGTTCGGTACATGCGCGCGTCCTTCTCTCCAGTGAAGGGGTCCATTTGGAATGCCTTGGCTGTCGTTTCGGGCAAGTTGAGGTATCCTCGTGCCAGAAGGTGACCACCGACGTAGAGCTCGCCGCTCACGCCAGGCTCAACTCTGTTGCCAGCCTCATCGAGGACGTATGTGTGCTCGGGGTCTGTAGGGAGACCTACGGGGCACACTTGTGTATCAAAATCAACGAAGGTCTTGATATCACCAACAGCAACCTCGTGCGTCTCACAGGCGCTGTAGACGTTGAGAAGGCGTGTATCGGGAAGAGCATCCATGGCGCGGCGAACAAGGTCGGTGGTGACAACCTCACCGTTCAACCAGAGCGAACGAAGTTGGGGAAGCTGCTGGCCGAGCTTAGGGTGTTGAGAAAGAACTGTAGCCAAAAGTGTGGGAGTCATAAGGGTATCAGTGATGCGCTTTGAGGAAAGAAGCTCAACAAGAGCAACAGGGTCGTAACTAGCGTGGTCGGGAATGGCGACAGTGGTGGCACCTCGAATGAGAGGACGAAGCATCTCCCAGATGAAGAAAACATTGCAGGCCACTCTGTCACCGGGCTTGAGGTCATTGACGGAGAATCTCAAGTCGTAGGAGCGAACAGCGGCTCTGTGGGGGTTCATGATACCCTTGGGCTTACCAGTTGTACCAGAAGAGTAAGAGACGAAGAGCAATCGCTCAACATCGTCGTCCTCAGGGAGTGACCGTCTGTCGGTCAAATTGGGCGAAGATTCTCCCCGGGCCTCCTTGTCGGGGCTGTCGACAACAATAACGGGAGTTTCAGATGTGAGGTTGCCGGAGTGCTCAACTTGGGTAAGAATAACAGTTGGCTTCGCATCTTCGATAACATCTCGTAGCAGACCAGGAGGGTAGGCAACCTCTAGCACCAAAAAGGCACCACCAGCTCGGAGGGCAGCAAGAGCGGCAATAACGTAATCGGCACTTCTGCCCATGAGAACACCAACCAAATCATCGCGACCAACACCGTAGTCACGTAATCGCTCAGCTAGAGCCCAAGTTTCTCTGTCGAGCTCTGCGTATGTGAGGGATCTCTTGTCGTCTTCGAGAGCCACAGCGTCAGGAGTGGCTGAGGCCTGCTGCTCAAAGAGAGCAGCGAGATCCTTATTGACATCAATGACCGTCATGATGTCCAGATGTGGGTGAATTGGTAAATGAGTGAGGGGAGAGGCTCAATGGAAGAGGAGAGAATGCGTCTGATGGTTTTAAAGATAAAGATGGCAAGAGCGGTGGGTGGGTCACGCGACCAATCTGCAGACGAGGAGAGACGAGACGAGACTAACGTAGAACGAGAGTCGGTGACGGGTCCGGTAATATTCAGGCAGCCCAGGGCTGTCTGTCCCCAACAATTATTACGGTTGATTAGGTACAAAGGCGGAGCGGATGAATCCTTTTCTGGGGGGGGTCGGTAAGGCTAAGTTGTTTGGAGTTTTGAGCCGAGGGTGAATGGAGCAAGAAACAATTGCTCTCTATCGTAAACAAGTTCGCCTCAAGAAGTTCCCATATCTTGAGGGTCTCGCGGGGTCAAATAAGGGTAGGTCAGGTACTGGGCTGAGGTGTCTCGGTTGGCAAACAACAATCTCCAACGTCGCTTAAGCCGCAGAGAAAAAAGAAAAAGAAAAATGAGGATACTGGAGATTCAGATGAGTACTATCAAGCGTTGGGACTTGTCAATGAAGAGAAAAACGTGTAAAAACAGGACAAATGGAAGCAGACATTCGCGTTTTATCTACAACAACTAGACTATACATCACTGTCTGGGCGGTGCCAATTAACACAAACCCCCCCCCCCACGCAGAATTGACAGTCTATGATTGGGCTGAGGCGGAGCCATACCGCCAGGTCTAGGGACTTTTCAGGCATAGCTGCCCGCCAATTTTGGGACCTGGGGGGGAGGGGGAGGGGAATGACTCCATCGTGGCCCTGGAGAAAGTGTCAACATAGAGGGAGGAAGAAAGATGTTATTGACATTGTATTCTCTATTCATTGATACTCAAAATTATCTGAAGTTCATATGATTTCCACTATTATGTAATTCGATATCTCAGCATTGGTACCAGTCTTGAAGAATTTTAAACCCTGTCAATTGAATCACGAAGGAAACACAAGGGACTTTTTTTTTTAAACCAAACAGCTGGGCCACTTTCACGTGCTAGAAACAATCCTCTGCTCACTACAATACCCCTGTCGCAGTCGAGGGGCGCTAATCGGAGCCCGTTTCTCAGAACGTTGTAGGGTAATCATGATGGTGTGGATCAAGTTTTGAGGTTACGACAACTCGAATCAGCATCTAGATCAGACTAAATTTATCTCGTTCTTTTTATACTCATCAAAGCTCTTTTTCTGCTTTTCCTTCTTGTACGAATAAACGGCAGAATCGTTGAAGACAGAATACTGCTGCAGGGTGATGATATGCACAATGTGTTAATCCTGGGCCTCCAAACTTGAATCATCCCCTTTAAAACCAAGTCACTCGCATATCAAATTGCGGGATTAATTAAGTTTTGCGACTATTCTGGTTACGTCTCACGCGAGAACATGTGGGAACTGGGCACATTTCTTCGGATCTCGCAGGGCAGAACGTCGTCAACTGTTCTCCCCGTTGATGCATATCCCTCGCCTCTTTTCTTCCTCATTTATGTGACGACGAGAGTTACAAAAGTCCCCATGATAATATTTCATTTTCTCTCCTCAACGGAAAAAAATAGCAACTTTGCCAACTCATCGTTTCCCCCCTCCCTTTTTAACCACAAATCAGAGGTGATCCAAGTCTGGAGCATCGCGATTCTCCCCGTCTTGAATCTTTCCTGATTGGCGCCGACGACCCGAAGCAGAGGGGTCGGACCATCGCCGCCACCGTCGCGCATTGCCCTATTGATGCTCGTGCATGACGCTCGGGGAGTCTGTTTCTTGGAGGGCTGGCGAATTAGGTTGTCTCATGGTGAGCTTGTTTCGGGGCGAGGGATACTTGGCTCTGGAGGGGTTGTGGGTTTGTTCAAGGAAGATCCAATGTCGTGCGTAGTATTTGGCGGGTACAGTAGTAGAGTGAAGATGACGCGCAAGTTTACTATTCTGACTTTTCACAAATACCTCAAGATTGGTACTGTGAGTCTGGTTAATTTTTCACCATTATATTTGTATTGTTTCTAAGAACAGAACGTGGGGTGTCCTGCATCTCTGTCTTGGATGGTTGTGTTCTATCTCCCCCTACATAGAAAGAAAAGAAGCTTATGGCTTGGCAAACGACGTCAACCATTTTGTTGCAAAGAGCCTCAGAGACCAATGGTAGCTTGTAAACTTCAAGCAAAGATTTTAACCCGTTATCACTGGTCTGTTGAATGAGATCTCATTGTATCATGGAGGAAACATATGTCGTGGTATTAGATTCTTATTGGTACTTTTGCTTAATGTGCTTTTTTTCGTGGTTGTCTCACGGATCGGTTAAAGATACACAAAGTACAATGCCTCGATCAGTAGCCATGTGCATTCAGGAAATAATTTGTGGTAGCAATAGTAAGAACATTCAGAATGCTGGACTACCCAAATTACTCCAGCTCAACTGTCTGTGATTCAGAACATGTTGGCATTTCAAGTTACCGACGTGTATTGCGCGCGGCTCAGGTAGGTACTCAAGCAGATCCAGGTACCTAAGGTACTAGGTGTACTATACGGATAGTATCTGGATAATCTATGCTGGCTGATGCGGTAGTGGTCCAATCCAACAGACAGTCCCTGATAGACCAAAGCAATCTACTACAATGGAACGACACTACAGTACCAGATCATGAAAAGATTCTAATAATAGCCATGATAGCACTATTTCCCATTAAGCATGTTAATTCGGCCCCCGCCAGCCTGGCGTGTCATTCCATTTCGAACATTGTCAAAAGATAAGATAAAGAAAGAAAAAAAGACCCACCCATACGACGCCCTTTGTCATGTCTTGTCATTTCACGCTGGGTCCCATCATGTCAAAATACAACGCCCTTTGCCATGTCTTGACACGCTGCTAACAAAAAATTACCAAATAATTTGATGCTTAATGCGGGAGACCTTCCCTAACCTGTGACGGCCCGTCCGTGATTTGACGTAAAATAAATTCATCGTATGTCGCGGTGAGGAGATGGTTGCCATATTAAACGTCCCCCTTTCCTCTCTCTCCCCTGTGCTGCTTCCTTTTGTTCTTCCTCGACTTTTATCGGAATATTAATTCCTTATGACCTGACGGCGATCCGAACGGCGACCGATTCTGCGTTTGCGGATATTCATTCAACTTCACGTGCGAAAAGAGAAATTCGAGTTTTTCAGGGTATCATCAGACGTCTCATTATACAACTATTACACTGCTATACGCCAAAAAAGATACATGAACTTTTTGCTACACTTTACAAAAACACCCAAAACTCCAAAATCGATCGACTCTTTGTTTACATCTGCTCTCGTCCCTTGCTCAGATCGACATCAGCCAATGCCACAACCTTGGTGCGGCAGATGAGCTTGTGGCCAATGTAGAGAACGAAGAAAAGCATCAAGCTGATGTAGTTGGAGAAGAAGTCAGCCGTGCTCCACTTGATGAAGACGGTGAAACCACATGTGATGGTGATGAGAGCTACGAAGAAGGCACCGTAGTACGACAGGTAGGGCTGGAGAGGCGCTTGGTAGGGCAGCTCGGATCGAGGGATGCCCTGCACACGCATGATCTTCTGGAAGCGGATGTGGCACACGTTGATCAGAACCCAGGTGATGAAGCACGAGGTGGAACTGACATTGAGAAGCCAGTTGAAGACCTCCTCTCCGCTGGAGGAGAGGTTGATGTAGGCGATGAGACCCATGACGGAGCACGAGGCAACGGCGAAGTAAGGAGTGCCATTCTTGTTGGTGCGCTTCATGAAAGCAGGGGCAAGGCCATCCTCAGCGAGAGCAACCATGATACGGCTACTGGAGTAGACGTTGGAGTTGGCAGCTGTGAGGATGGCGGAGAGGAGAACTGCGTTGATGATGTCAGGGAGAACCTTGACACCAGCGCGGGTAGCGACAACGACAAGAGGAGAGGCGGAAGCATCCTGAGCACCGCTGTCGAGAGCGGGGTCGTTGAAGGGCACGTTGATGCCGACGAAGAAGACGGTGGCCATGAAAAGGCTGAAAATACCCCAGAAAGTCCAACGGATAGCCTCGGGGATGGCCTTGCGGGGGTTGGCGGTCTCACCAGCACCGACACCGACGAGCTCGGTTCCCTGGAAAGAGAAACCAGCAGTCACAAGAACAGCCCAGAAGCCGACAAACTTGCCAGTGGCGCCCTCGACGTCCATGTAGGTGTTGGCAACACCGGGGTTGTTCCAGTACTTAAAGCCAATGTAGCCCTCGTCACCGACACCAGCGTTGACGCAGATGGAGAAGATGATGAAGCCAACAATGGTAACAACCTTGATCATGGAAAACCACATCTCGATCTCGCCGAAAATGCGAACAGGGACAAAGTTGAGCCCGGTGAACAGAGCCCAGAAAATGCTGATCCAGATGGCGATGCTGAGGTTTGAATCCCAGTACTGAATGATGATTCCCGCCGCGACAAGCTCGAGAGCAAAGGTAATTGACCAACTGAACCAGTACAGCCATCCCATGGCGAAACCCAAGGTAGGATCGACGAAACGGGCAGCATACGAGGTGAAAGAGCCGGTAATAGGGATGTAGGCGGCCATCTCGCCCAAGCTGACCATGACAGAGTAAACCACTGAGCCCATAAAGGCGAAAGCGACAAGCAGAGACACAGGTCCAGCCTTGACGAGAGCTGGACCGACGCCCAGGAAGAGACCAGTTCCGATGGTACCGCCAATGGCGATGAACTGCAAGTGACGAGAGGTCATGGCCCGGTCAAGGCCAGCCTCACCAGTCTCGACATCCTCCTTGTCGGTCTTGGGCTTCTTCTCATTGCTCACACGAGGCGACGACTTTTCGTCCGCCGATGAAGAGTCGAACATTTTGATGTGGTGCTGCTACTACTGTTTTGACTCAAAACAGTAATGTTAACATATATCGTCTATGTGAAGTGAGGCTGTTGATGATGATGTGAAACACAAGACGTGTAAAAAATAAAAAAAAAAGAGATTAGATGCACATAACACGACTCTGCTCGCTTGGAGAAAGAGGAGAGGGTAGGAAAAAAGAGAGAAGTGATGTGATGTGTTGAGAGAGACACCCCAAGCGAGGAGAAACACCGAGGCCAAGTGGGCTTGTTATGTAAAAAAATTGAAATGTCAACGGGGATGGCATATGGATCTCACGGACAAGGTAAGGGATCGGGAATAGATTGAATGGGCCCATTACGAAAAATTTCGATATCGGAACAGGCCAGACTCAGACTTGTTGGTCAGTGTGCGATTTTCAAGATAAGTCTCTCAAAGTGTGAGTGGTTCTTTGCGTTTCTCAATGAGGTATTGTTTTTTTTTTTTCTTGCCTCTCGGTGTGAGCGAAATGCATTTTTTCTTTCTGGAAGCTCATGATGATGATCACTTCTTACAAGGCAAGGATATCTATCATTGATCATCTGGACTGCCCGACTTCCTCTTTCAAGCATACATACATATAAAAACACACACTACACATTCCAATTCGAGAAACAAAGGAAGAAAACAACCACGTGGAGAACTCCGAAATGCGAACATCCCCTTTGAGTCCTTTCAACATGTTGCACCGAAATATCGCGAGATTTAGCAGCTGCTGTAGTATCCGGGTGGTTACCGGTTTAGGTTCCCGGCCGCCACACTAAAAAGCAATCCCTGCATGTCTGTCTGTCTGTCTGCCAAAGAAGAAAAATTCAATTTCTAGACGTCAGGGGTCCTGTTTTTTTTTTCTTTCCCTCTCTTCAACGCGCCACTAGAGAAAAATCCTTGCCACGGCTTGTCCGCTGCGAGAATTATCGAGACCAATCAGATGAATAGACGTATAGTAGAATTTTGCAGTAGTGGCTTGATTCTGCAAGGTTGAGCCACGCGATCGGATGCCAAGTACAGTATCGAATCAATCAGCACAAGCTTCCATTTGTTCTATGCAGCCTTCTGAAAGTGGTTTTTTTTTTCTCTCTCTATGCTAACGAATGGCCTGATTTGGTATACGTTTCGCACCAGCTGTTGGAGAGAAGACTAATTAATAGCACTGCTGTACTTTCGGCCCATTTGAATATTACAGAGCTGGGGTCTGAGAAAACTAGTTGGGGGAGGATTAGCCAAGCAACGCGGCTCTTTTTTTGCGCGCAACGGTTACAGTCGCGCCCTTTTGCCGACGACAACCTCCCATCTCCGAAATATGAATGAAATCTGTGTGTGTGACTCTTTGAATGCAGTCATGAGTATTACTGAACGCCCGCCTCCATTATCGGAGTGCACCGGCCAGTGGATGGATTGATAATCATATTTTAAACAAAAACCTGGGAATAAAATGGATCTGAGGCCTGGGGGAGGGATCCCTGGTTGTTGGTCGTTTGTCCAAAACAGCTCATGAGTTGGAGTTACGTACATATATAGAAATAAGCATCCATGGCGTCAAACAGGTTTGAGGAGAACCTGGTTTGCTTCAAGGCTCGAGATTGGGCCTTTTTGTGTTTTCATTATGTACAAACTCTTTTTCTTCTTCTCCGTTTGGACATTTCCCATCGCTGGGGGGAAATGGGAACGAGCGTTTCTAGCGATTACGGGCCGAGAGAAGCAACGGTTTGACTCATTACTGTAGGTGATCGCGTTCCGATGTTATGGTACGGGTATTACTCGTTACACATTTTGTGACGGGTACTGTAGTCCTTCAATTCGTACCATAGTAGTCCTTCAATCGGATATCAGCCTCCCTCCCCCCAACAAGCCAGAAAGGAATCGTCGCAGCAACAAATGGCATGTTGAACCGTTGAACCACCACTATTTCCTGCATATTTTATTAGTCCCCATATAAACCAATCTCAAAAAAGAGCCTTCCTCCGTGCTTCTCCCCATGGTTCGACAATCTTAATTCTTACTTGTTCTCCACCAGAGCTACAACCTACCGTCTCAACCCCCGTACAAGTAACAAAACTCTTTGGCGATAGAGTTGTGTAATGACTTGCTTTTCAACGTTGCAGATATCCTCCCCTGCTTATTCCCCTTTCGAAGCTAGGATCGCGATAGGAATGTTAGATCCGGGAGATCTTCCCGCAAGGGGGTTTGCATGAAGTGATGTCCCTGGATCGTGTCCGATAGGCTGGATGTTAGGGGTTACTACAGTACTGTTTTACAGTATCTTTGACAGCTTCCTTTTTGCTAAGGTGTTGGTTGGTTTGTAGATTTCAAAAGGACCTGCGCTGACTGTCCATGCTTGTGAATATCGCCGAGAGTTGTGTGAGTGTTAGGGTGTTGGTTGCGGCGCAGCTGATGGTATGAGAGCCTCAATCTCACACCACTCAAGCAGCAACGACAGACCACATTGAAGGTCCGAGAATGTGTAACATAAGTAGTGTGTATTGTTAGCCCATCACCATTGTGCAGACATCTGCACTCAAACAGATGCTTTGCATGAACCAACAAGTGCATTTCGGGAGGACATGTAAGCACGGCCAATAAGAAGGTGAAGTCGGGTGACGTGAGGATATAAACAGGAAATAAGTAAATTTGGTATGAGAACAGCATACCTAATTCGGCCGCTTCACTGCAATTTTAGACCATTGCAAGTCTTGAAATTTATTCTTTTGAGTATTTTGTTTGTTACTCGTACCTAATAATTAATCTTTTTAACCTACAAGAAAGACGTTGCACAAGCACTACCTATTGTTTCTTAAGCTCACCTAGTAAGGTAGGTAAGCTCTAGACACAAGTCAGACACTACGTCACCGAAAGTCACCCGAACTAGCCTACTTTTAAGCCTCTCAAATCGCCAAGAAAAGCTTTCTTTGCAGCCACTACCGATGATAGAAAGGTGAAGTCATCCAATCCTTCTTATCCCTTTTGTCGACATGCTTATGGGAATTGATCTATCCAATGGAGCTCAAGCGGCTAATGTCAGGTACTGGAATGACCGCACCAAGCTGTCAGATCTATCGCGACTGTCGTGACGCGTGTGATGGATGATCTCTATTTGACGAAGTCAACATTAGGCGAGCTGCATTCGTTACATTGTCGCAAAGGACAAAATACCACAAAGATAGTTTTGGGATACCGTGTTCCTTCATGAAACAGAGTCTTCTCCTGTCGGCTTACATCTCAAGTACTATTTAGGCCAAGAGTTAAGCTTATCATCGCGAACAGAAAGAAAAGGTCCCCTTTCCTTGAAAGTTGAAACTAATCAACCTCATAAACTCGGCAGCACGGCACTTTGCGAGGCCTCTAGCCGCTCTTAGCAGTTCTTGTCTCAGCGCAGTTCAGCTGCTCAGGCCCTGAAATTACAAGGACCTCAATCGTGATTGGATGCTTTGGAGTCAGCTAAACCAGATTCCGTCGCACCAGCTGCTTTAGGTTGAGCAAGCTGGCGCCTCAATGACCTCACTGAGACGAGCCAAGCTGTTGTGATGTCTTTGATTTTCGGTCTGGACTCTCTGACGCAGTCGCAATCTTGGAGGCCCCGCCTGCTTTTTTTGTGTCGCGAATGATCATGATGTTTAATTGCAACTCAACCTAACACTCCCTTTTTTGTGTCTCTTTTTTATCTTGATTTACTCAACTCCATCAAATACCCATCGACTAATTAATCATTTTTCGTATCCTTTTCAATTGTTCGACTGCCGGTCGCGATTGATCAGGTTCGGCATTTGCACAGCACTTAAGTACTACACGACACCCCTGTGCTGATCATCCAGATCCAATCGCGACATAGAAAACACCAATATCCCATTGATAATTCTATCGAGTCGCCGCCATCATGGGTGAATCCGACGGATATTACAACGGGGGCCAGCAACAACAGCCTTATAACGGCGGTTATCAGCAGCAATACCAACCTCAACCTCCTCCCGCGGCTCATCAGCAACAGCAGTACCCGCCCCAGCAACCATACGAACAGCAGCCGTATCAACAGGGTCCTCCTCAGAATGGCAATGGTTACATGCCCGCCCAGGGCTACAATGGCAACGAGAAGGGTTCTTTTGATGAGCAGTTCAAGATCCAGAAGCCCAAGTACAATGATCTCTGGGCTGGTATTCTCCTGATCCTTGTGTTTGCCGGCTTTGTCGTCGTCTCTGGTCTCACCCTTCAAGGTTATGCTGCGCACAAGGGCAATGCTGGTGATGGAATCTACGGTAACCCCAACGACTTCTCGCTCAACACGAGCACCGTTATTCTCTTCATGTTTGTCCTTGCTGTTGCGTTTGTTCTATCGTATGCATATGTTTGGCTCGCGCGACTCTTTCCAAAGCAGTTCATCTGGGTCACTGGTATCCTCAATGTATGCTGGGCTATTGGTACGGCCATCTTTTACCTCTGGCGCAAGTACTGGTCTGCCGGAATCGTGTTCCTCATCTTTGGTCTATTTATGGCTTTTTGCTTCTGGACATGGATCTCGCGTATCCCGTTTTCAGCACTCATGCTTCGCACAACAATCGACGTCAGCAAGAACTACGGCCATGTCTACCTCACCAGTCTGATCGGAGGTCTCATCGCCACGGCCTTTGCTGCTTGGTATTCTATCACTCTTGTCGCAATCTACATCAAGTATCAGCCCGCCAACGATAACCCCTCCTGCGCTAATGGTGGTTGCGGCAAGGGCAAAGTCATTGGACTCATTGTCTTCATCACTTTCGCCATGTACTGGATCTCTGAGTGGCTCAAGAACACAATCCACACGACAATTGCCGGTGTATATGGCTCTTGGTACTTTAACCCTCACAACTTCCCCAAGGACGCTACTCGCGCCTCAGCCAAGCGCGCCTTGACATACAGCTTTGGGTCCATTGCTCTGGGTAGTCTATTGATTGCCATTGTCCAGTTCCTTCGCCAGATCTGCAACGCCGCTCGCAACCAGGAAGCTGCAGATGGAAGCATGGTCGGATACGCCTTGTTCTGCTGTGTCAGCTGCTTGCTGGGTATTCTGGAGTGGGCTGTCGAGTTTCTCAACCGATACGCTTTCGTCCACATTGCTCTCTACGGAAAGGCATACTTCGCTGCTGCCAAGGATACATGGAAGATGATCAAAGATCGCGGTATTGACGCCTTGATCAATGTAAGTATACCCTCCTTGGTCTGCAGATCAAATACTAATCTGTATAGGATTGTCTCATCGGACCCGTCCTTTCGTTCGGCGCTCTCTTCATCGCATACGCCTGTGCCCTCCTGGCCTATCTCTACCTCTACTTCACCGACCCCCCCTATAACAACAACGGGCAGTACACCGCCGTCGTCTTGGCCTTTTCCTTCCTCATCGGCTTCCAGATTGCCAACATCTTCACCACACCCATCTCCAGTGGTAGCGAGACCATCTTTGTGGCTGCCGGTTGGGACCCCCAGGTCATGTGGCGCGATCACCCGGAGCTGTACCAGGAGATGTGCAGGGTGTACCCCAAGGTCCAGCAGGTCATTCGTGACCACTGAACTAGGGACAACTTGGTACGGAAATGAGTAATCGAATCACTGTCTGGTTTTGAATGATACCATAGAAGGATACTGGAGGAACATTGTGCTTTTCGCACCGAGGATGAGAAAAACTGTTTTCTGTTAGGCGTAGCCGGGCTTTGACGCTTCGAGAATACGTCATGATCCCTCATATAATAAATAATAACTTATTCCGATTACCTTTACGTGCTTCGCGTTCGTGACCGTGTCTTGACTTGGAAACTCTATCATGGATAGAATTGACAGCAAGATCACTACCATCAGTGAATAAACCTGGTATCACCACTTCGCTCGAAAGCATGAATTTGTTTTCGCCAGGATGAACATGATCTATTAAACGAACATCGTCCTGACACGGCAGAGGTCTTATGAAGAGTGGTATTTAAAATAATCAGAGCTACCCAAGCTATACCTAAAACGCCATAATCCCAACGCTTGATATTAATCGTACAACAGTTTGTGTCCCACCATCTTTCCAATCTTTCAGTCTACTATCGTCTTTCCGCCCGTGCAAGTCTCTCCCTCGCAGCTTCAACAACACTCCTCTTCAACGCTGGTCCCTGAACATCGTCGTCCTCGCCGTCTGGTACGACCGTCCACTTCTTCGCAGACCCCTGCATGCCCGCCCACAGATCCGTAGGGAGATACTCGCCTACATCCTGTCTGAACGTCTCGCGGGATGCACGGTCTGCATCGAGCAGCTTGTCGACGTTTTCTTGGGCTTTGCGCCATATGCTTCGGACGCGATCGTCCACTGCACGACGACGCTCGACTTCGAGGATGAGACTGTCGTACGCACTTGCGTACCGCTCATAGAATTCCTTGAGTTGCTGCATTTCTTGCACTTTAGCAAAGATTCCTTCTTTTTCCATATCCCATCGTGATTTGAAGTCGCCTTCCGCAGCGAGGTAGTCGGCGAGTCGATCGCCGATGTCGCCGAGAACGGCATATGCTTCCAGCATACTCGAATATGCTTGTTTCGAAATCTCGTGCTGTTCCTGCAGCACGAGGTAATCCTGCTCCATTGCCGTGAGGCGTTCGTGTATTTCCTGAACTACGTCTTCTACTTCTCCTGCGTCCTGAACGACAACCTTGAGCATCTCTGCGCGATCCTTTGCGGTCTTGGGTTCAAGGTCCGAGACGTTTGATTCCTGCTCGGCGATAACGCCAGAAATAGAGACGCCGTCGCTGCCCTGGGACTGTGTTACTTCTGCGGCTCTTCGTCGCGCGAGAGCGACACCGCCTTCTGTTGTTCGGATCGCGGTGACGCACATGTCGAAGTGGTGCGTCAGCGAGGCGAGTAGTTGTGCCATGTTGGCTGAGTGGTCGACTAAGCTCTCGAGGAGCTCGAGGGAAGGCGTGTGAGTGACATCGTGTGATAGGCTTGGGGCATCGGTGATGATCTTCTTAAGATTGCGAATGTCGGTGTCGAAGCGGAGTAAGTCGCCGTCGAAAGACTGCTGAAAAACCTACTCTGAGTCAGCGGATGATGATTGATGGGTTCATGGGCCTGCTTACCTGTAGCTCTTGGATACTCTTCTTCATCGCCTCTCGAACTCCATGAACGCCCCCTTCATCGATAAAGTCGAGAAGACTTCGTCTCTCTTCACCCTTGGGACGGAAAACACCCTCGACGCTCGTCTCACGCAGCATCTCCATGGTATGCTCTAGCTCCCCGTCGACCATATCCATCAATTTGATAAGCTTCTTAAAGTCCTTCTTGCCCCAATCGTAGGTACCCTGTAGACTCCTCCTAACTCTAACAAGGATAGTTGTTTGATCGAGTATAGACTCCCTTAGAAAGCCCGCCTGGGCTGCCAAGATGGATACATCCTCATGGGACTGCCGCGCAGCGTTTGCGATCTCGTTTGCGCGCAGGACGAGCGTCATGGTGGAAAGCGACCGCTTGGCATTGAGGAGATAGTTGACGAGAGTGTCGATGGAAATAGAACGCGCGGTGGGATCGACATCTTGATGCGTAAAAGATCGCGAGCGTGATGAGTTCGAGTTTGAGTGTCGAGAGTGCGATGTTGATTGAGGATGCGAGTGACCGGACGAGGCTCCGGATGAGCCATGGCTGCGGCGCAAAGAGGTAGCGGAAGAAGAAGCCATGATGATTAAAAGATATGATTGGGCGGTGTAAGAAATGAATGCTAGTAATCACTCATGACTACATATTGAGTTTGGTGATGGAAGGTCAAGATAAAAAAGAGTTTAATATTGGATAAATATGGAAGAGAAGAAGAGTTAAGATAGGACCGAGATGGAGATCAAGATGGGATGGGAGCTTGATAGCTAAGGACGATGACGGAAAGTTGCGATAAGCTTCCGTTATCGCAGCGGCTCCACTTCCTTCCAGGCAGCTGACGCGCCTTCAAGTGAATCTAAGTGAAGCTCATCTATAGAAGCTGACTCGTTATTTCAGGGACTAACCCGGCTTTATTCAGGCGTCTTGGAGCAAAGTCTCGGCATGTTTAGAGCCACCGTTTTAAGCTGTCTCAGGTAACTTAAGCCTGCAATTATCCTTCTGTTTGCAACCAGGGAAGTGGAATTTCCATTCCTACCGGGTAGCACGTGGAATCACAAACAGAGAGGCTTGAGACACGGCTTTCTGTGTTACTCATGTTGCAATTAAAGTGATTCAACTAGAACCAATGCTGTACCAGTGACAAAATATAGCTGAAGTTGCGATTCAATTGCACTAAAAAATCTTGATATCTCTGCTGTACTATAATTAAACAGTTGTTCGTGTCATCGTTCCTGAAAGAATCTAATCCAACCATACGCCTTTCCTCGGTCCAAAGTCATCAGTTACCCATAAGTTTCAACCATCATCTCGATATCATGTTCGTTCGAGGCGTGATCGTTCTAGAACCTTGTCCAATACGCTCCTCAAAATGCAATGTCATGTACTTGTTCTTATCGGCTGGAAGGAGGAAACTCCAGTCGACGTTCGTGCTCATATGGAGTTGGTGCTGGAGAGTTGACTCGGGTTGTGAAAGCAGAGTCGATATGAAAGTAGCTCTTGATTGAAGAGTACTTCTCTCCAGATGTGCCTTCATCTTCCATATATGTATCATCCTTACGGATGATGGGAGGCGAAACCATGTTATCCTCCTCGGGCTTGGGTTCGGGAGTAAACTTGTCTGCAACGCGACCACCACCTGCATTAGACTGAGCATTGTCGAGATCACCAGCTCCCTTAGGACCCATGCCTCCCTCAAGAAGCTCACCACCCTCCATGACAGTGCGAAGCTCGAGGTTCTTATCCTTGGAGTAGACGCGAACACCAACAATGCAGATAGCATTCCAAGGCTCGGGCATCTTCTCCTCCTCAGAATCATACTCGTCCTGAGCATTAGCGGGGTTGGCTTGTGTTAGTCGAGGCTTGCGAGCCATGTCGTCGCTGCTATAAAGAGCCTCCCAATCCTCAACAGGAGAGTCGGATGACTCGCCAGCAGAATCGTAGGCAGGTCGGGCGCGAACTGGTAGGGGCTCCTCCTGCTCGACAGGGGCTGGAGGACCACCGCTAACGGGTGGCACCTCTTGCTTCTCTTGGGCGGCATCAGCTGTCGAGTCAACACTCTTGGGAGTGAAATGAGGTGATCCAGTGGAGCACGAGATGACGCCATCGTCGTGATCCTTGTGGTTCTCGTCGACAACGGTCTCGTCCTTCTCAAGCTTCATCTCCTCGGCCTTCTTGCTCAAGGCCTCGTCATCAGCTTCAGCAGCCTTCTTCTCAGCTTCAACGGCCTTCTCGGCTTCAGTCTTGGCGAGTCTCTCCTTCTTCATCTGTTCTCGCTCAGCCTTGACCTTGGCGTTGAATTCCTCGTCGAGACGAGTCTGCTCAGCCTCCCACTCAGCACGGCGACGCTTTCGCTTCTCCGAGTTCTTCTTGTTCTGCTGCTTAGAGACCTCGCGGTTGGTGGCGCGCTTTTCCCACATTCGGCGTCGCTCCTTTTGACGGCAGACAGAGGCCTTCTTCTGGTCCTTCTTCATGCGCAACTTGGTGACCTTATCCATATGATCCCAAGCCTTGCTGTGAGCGAGATCATAGGCGTACCCAACCTGGGCAAGCTTCTCGTTCTCAACTCGCTGGGCAGCCTCGCGCTTGACGACTTGCTCAACCGACTGCGCATTGGAGTTACGTTCACCAGTAACCTTGAGGTAGACGACATAGTTACCGGCAGGGAGGTCAGGCAGCTCAACAGAGACCGAGCGATCCATCAGATAGTTACCGTGAGATCGGACGATGTAGTCCTCGGCATTGGGGCTATCCTCATAGTGAAGTCGGAAGTGAAGACGGAAAGAGTACTGGCCATGGAGACCCCTGAAGTATCGGCCATCAAGCTGTGAGAGGACCAAGACGAGAGGAGTGTCTTGCGTAACCTTAATGTGGAACTTTTCGTGATACGCTGCCTTCCAAGGAACATCGACGCCAATCCATCGCTGGCAGCATCGCCAATCACGATCGCGGAAGAGTCGGGTACGGTCGAAGTGAGAGTATTTGCGAATGAGATCCTCATAAGAAATCCAGAAGACAGAGTCGCTGCCAAATGTGTGGTCTATCTCCTCCTGGACCTCGGCGGTCCATTCCTTGGAGCCATCACTCCAAGCTCCCTCCCAAATACCTTTGCGGACCTTACCCCAAGGGTTGCGGAGCTTGACCAGACGTTGACCAGACTTGAGGGTGCGTGCGTCTAGGACAACGTAGGCGTGCCCCTCAGAGATACCATCACGCTCACCATAGCCGTGCTCAAGCAGACCGGTCGAGGCGCCAAAGAGAAACTCATCGTTGACACGTGACATCTCCTTGTCCCAGAATTCGTCAATATCAAGGATATCAGACGTCAGAAGCTCGGTAGTCACACCGCCAGAGAGATCCTCGACACCCTCACCGATCCAGCCACCCGCCAATGACGCATAATCGCCATGAGCCTTGGCGTAGGCCTTTTCGAAAAGAGGGACCCAGGTCTCATTTTGGTCTCTGCACTGGGCAAAGAAAAGAGCCTTGGAGCCAGTCTGATAAGTCTTGCGATAAACATTCTCATTATCTTCGCGGTCAATCTGCTGCAGAAGATCTCTCTGCATGCTAGGAGAATCCCAGCATGGGGACTTGAGATAGAGTTTGTCGTCAATGATGGAGTAGATCCATTCGCCATCGCGGTAAAACACGAAACCATAAATGCCGATCTTTGTGTCATGCGCGACGCAGATTCGCTGTAAACCCTCTGGAACGCTGGCCATAGCCGTCAAGCCAGCCATGATCCAGCAATCGCCCAAGCTTCCTTGCTTGACGTCACCGCCACTGACATTTTTCATGAAAGTAGGCTTCTCGAAAATTTCATGCACTCGCTTGACAGCCTTGGGAACAGCAGCCTTGGAGCTGAGTAGTGTCGTCCTGTTCAGCTCAAACTTTTGTGTTCCAAGGTTGTTCAAGCAGTGACCCTTCTCATACTTCAGATCCCAGTCCTGGTCGTGCATTAGCGCCACATTCATGCATAGTCTGGGGTTTCCCAAAATAACTTACCAAATCCCAACCGGGATCTCTGTATCGCATATTGACTCGCTTGCATTCTTTAATGATCTTCTCAACCTTTCGTCGGCATTCCTCAGCAGCTCGCTCGTAACCAGCCGATAAGAGCTCATTGGAATGGTAGGTAGCGGGAGGCTGCACAGGGTCGAATGGTAGGACGGCGAGGGCCTTGTGGAACTTGCGCTTGGAGAATTTCTTCCAGATCTGGTTGATGGACTTTTGAGGTGGAAGCTTCTTCTTCTTCTTCTTTGTCTTGTCATTGTTGTTGTTGTTTCCAGCGGGTTGAGCGCGAGGCCGACGAGGGTCGTCCGACTCCTCTGATGAACTGTAGCCGTGCATGTTGATGTCTGAGGATATAACCGTTGTGAGCAAGGAGTGTTTCCCCCAGTAATAGAGGATTGGACTGTCAGAGATGAGGAGGTGAAGGGTGTATCTTTGTTGAGCAAACAACAAGATTAGACTAGCCACCCAACAAGATAACTTTGAGAGGAAAGATGAGATGTAGTAGGAACAATGTCCCGATAACAAAGGAAGAGATCGAAAAGAAAGGAGAAGCGAGGTCGGAGGAAGAATGGTATATATATACGACAAGAACTGCTCGAGGGGATGGTAATGTTATCAGTAAATGGCACTAGTCGCCCGCCACCAGCTTCCCCAAAAGCCAGATCAAGGGTGATTCAGCGCAAGACCCAGCCCTGCAGCGTGTACTGTACAACTACACCGACAGACAAAGGGGAGGCCATGGCGAAGCTCGTCTTATTCCTCGCGAGCCGAACTAAGGCAAGCTGTTGAGATACAGTATCGAGTACATACAGTACCGAAAGACATTCTCGAAAGGTACCACAGACGCACGGCGCACTCGGAGCACAAGGCGAGGGCCTCTACCGTGTGGATTGGCGGAGACGAGCAGCAAGGGTCTCCTTGGCGTCTCGAAGCCCCCCCCCGGAAGTGGAAGTGTAGAATGTACCTAGTACCGATAGACTACCTATCTGCCAGGAGCAAGCATTTTGTATGATGGCGTATCCCAGCGGCCTACTTAATTTCACGTCGAGTCGGAAACGTGTTTTCGAACCCGGTTGCATGGCACAGGGTACAGAGCATTTCCCCTTCTGACCGTCCTAGCTGTTGATTCCAGACCGCTCTGCAAAGCTGAATGCCCCCCTGTCAGATTTGACAGTTGACCATGCGACCCAGTTAACATCTTCAACAGAACTTTTGATGACAATTGCTTTTAATCCGGACAGTCCGGTGCCGATATAGACCCGCTGGTGACAAAGTAGACAGTGTTGTACTGTACAGCAAAGCACGACTTCAAAGCAAATCGCATGCTGAAATTTTGGCGTAATCTTTGCCATCCACCGTCGCAAAGGCCGTCCAAGTCTCCTTGATTCCGATTTGTCGAAACACACGAGGCTAGAACTCCTGAATCGTTGAGCCGGAAGTAGGGATGTGGGTCACATTTTTCTAGGGGTCCAACCTAGAACTAAACATCAGGGTCCTGGGGGGATCCTGGCCATCCCCTTTAAGGTGCTTTGGCGAGGCAAACAGTGCGGGTCCCGTGTCAGAAGCAGGGACGGAACATTCAAGGCTGCATGTTCTAGTGATAGGTGCAGAGATGCATAAGAACTCCTGCAAGAACCAGTTGAACACGGACAGACAGTAGAAACAACACTGTTCTCCTGAGGCCTTCAAGGCGGTATTGGCAATCAAATGACTGGTCGTAGGTGTCTCATGAATTCGGATGGCCGGACCAGATTACCAAGACAAATAATGCTTTTTCCATGAATCGCTAATCCCACCGCGGATACACCCTGCTTCTGGAACAAAGGGCGGAGAAAGGAAACGACAGTTATCAGTACCACGAGATATCTCGTTGATACGGTGATAAGCAATTGACCTATAAGCGGGGACGGATTAGCCTAGTTCTGATGGAAAAGGGTGGCAACCCTTCCGACAACGGGGCCCAGCGCATCTCATCTGACTCTTCCTTTCAAATCCCCTTCACTAATCACTGATCAGCCTCAAACCTGGCGACCTGAAGTGCGCAAATCCGTCCTCTTCACGACTCAGTGCCGGTTTCAAGTACCCACGCCGAATGAATAATAGAGTCCCCCGCATGCTCGATCTTTAGCAAGTGTATTAGCTCCAGAGATCGAGAGGTCTTTGATGGAGAAAGACGATGGGTCCCTGGATCATTGATTAAGCAGGCACGGAGCACGACAGAGCCTCAAGTTGCGTGCCATAGTAAACAGAGTCGGGGGCGGAGTAAAACAGGCAGGGTCTCGGTGCTCTAGGCGGCAGGCGCAAAACAAATGTTTGACTTTTGCGGGCAGAAGTGTCTGCCCTGGGTTTGTTGGTGGCTCGAGACGGTGCACAAGCTCCGATCGGCGTTTTTTAGCGCCGCGTAGTTCGGCTCCAAGCCAGGTATGTAGTTCCAAGTGCCAAAACATAGCGTCTGACTCGAGTATCGACAAAATCCGGGGTTATAATTTCTGGGTCTTTTGGAAGACGGATTTCAAAATTGGGACTTGGGTCGTATGGACGGGTCCAGCCTCATGGCCTGTCTGCCTATCCATTCCGCATCTTCATGCAATGCTGACATGAGCTTAGCTGCCGTGACTGCAGTTTGAGCGTATCGTAGTTGAAATGCGACCCCCAATGTAGTAGTATGTAGATGGAATAGGTAACATTGTCGCTACCTGGGACTGAAGTTGGTGAGGCCTCAAATGTCGTTCAGCCGCGTTGGTGCTCCTCGCTAACGGGGAAGTGCATTTGCATCTACATACCACTGTATCATGCATGCAACGGACAAGGTTGACAAAGATAGACAGGGTGGTCTTATCGAAGTCTCGACTCCGAATCTGCTGCGGAAAAGGTACTCGTTAGTCACTTATCGTCTCGACCTAGCGAGGACTGTATGTGTAGTACATGCGCCGCTTGCGAACCACCACTTACCTCCCCGGATTTCGATGATCTTTGTTCCCCCCTCAAATGCCTCGAATGCCGTGATACCCCACAAGCTTATCGGTCGAGAATTGTAGCGCGGCAAGTTCGCTGCACCTGCGATGAGGGTATGTAGACCACCAAGAAAGACCGTCGGTAGTACTGAGCGAGTATTGGCCGGTCGTTCGCATGTGGGTGAAGCAAAGTTTGGTGCAGATGGAGAATTAAAGCTTTGGCAGTAGCGTTAATGTCAATGTCGTTTAATTAAAGATGGTGGTTCGATGTCGCTTGTGTTGGATAAATGCAATGTACAGTAATTGTGGAGATGGCATAACCACAACCACACGACAGGAAGGCAGGCGCGCCCAGCAATGTATTCCCGAGTAACGACCGGGACTACAGCCTACCTAGGTACCTAGGTATTCCATAAAAACTCTTGTATTGTGCTTTCGGAGTTTCCATTCTGCATGACAGATTCTCTGAGGAGTGAAGGAACTAAAGGTCACCCCGATGATGGACTTAATTTTCTTCTGAGGAGTCGACAAAGAGATAGGAAAATATTGATTAGGTATGTTACACCTTCTATGGAAGATATGGATAGTGGCCAGAGGGCTTATGGAATACTAAACCAAACTGATCCTCCATTAATAAGAGACTCAAAAGAGAACAGCTGAAATAACAGTCTGACCCTGATGATCTTCAGGATGGGTTGAATCAATAACCTAAATACAACAAGACACAAGGCTGCGTCATCTTAACCAGAAAAGCTTTCAATTCCAGGAGGGATAAAATTACTTTGTGAAGAACCTTCACAGATACTTTCTTCTCCCCTCCATCAACAAATCTGAGCATCCAACTTATAATCGGGATAGTTTAGGAGCTGAAGAGGTTGATCCCAATCATGCTATTAATGAAAGTGCTTAAAGAAAATTGTCTTGCCGTCAAGGCAAGATGAACGAGGGTATCCAGGGGGAAATATGTGAATAGGACGATGATGAAAACTGATCCCTTCTAATCGGGGATCAGAGAAACTGAGTCCTTTGAAGTTGTTAAAGAAATTTATCCTGCTCCTTGGCAATACAAGCGAGAAAGTCGTTCAAGCGAACTACTGAATCTCACCACCATTCTTTGCGCGTTGATCTGTTATCCAGCTGACCGAGCTTCTGCATGCGTTGCTTGACTTGCTATAGGAGCAGGAGGCTCTGCCCCAACACTGCAGACTAGTCTAGTAAGCCACCCCTGTCGTCTGGGGCCGGACATCATCTCCAGCCTCTCTTGGAGACAAGTACTCTGTACTGGCCGAGCCATTAGTCGATGGCCGCCCGATCATGCATTTATAGTGTCGTTCGATTATTAGCAATCAACCTATGTCCGATGTTGACGAGCACAGCAGCTAAAAAGTTGAGGTGACTTAGTATTAGAGACTTACATAGCTACTAGTCTAGGCATGCCGGCATGGGGGAACGAGACATCGGACGTGAGCATGTAGATCACAAATTAACCGCAGCATATGGAACCATTAAAATCTCCAAAAGTGCTCAATTTAATATGCCATTCACATACCCACGTCCGATGTCTTGTTTCCGCCCAGGCCTGTAAAGATAAGATGGATAAGAGGTCAAACTCATCGTCAATAATCAAGAGTAAAACTACAAGACAGGGACATCTTTCAAATGACATAAAATAGATGTTAAAGAATATATGGTTTGATTGTCTGTTTATTTACTTAAGCTCAATCCGTCAACATTTTTACTCCGTCCAGTTGAATGGGGGCCGATCCACCGGGGCGTTGAGAGTTGTAAGCTCGCCAACGGCCCCTCCATTGGTCCCTCCAGTGGTTCCCGTATGCCAACGCTCACCAGCCCAATCCTCTCCCGACATAAGTCCCTGGGTCTGTGGTGTAGGGTCTTCTATCTGGTTTACCAGCTGAGGGTATCGCCCTATAGTATTGCCCCAAGGACTAGCCATATCCATATTCATGATACCTGGATGTGGCATGGGATTGTTAACCACGCTAGGCATGGCATGTCCCGTACCAGGAACCATATATGACTGGGACAGAGGATGTTGCCCTTGATATGGAAGCCCTCCACCCATGGGGGGTGCTTGGAGGGGCATCTGCTGCCTAGCCAAAGCATTAGACCCAAAGCCGTGTATAAGCCCGTTCATATCCGGGCTATTCTCTCTGAAGTCTTGGAGATAAGGACGGCGCGGAGGATTATGTGACATGCTATTGTTGAACTGGCCGCCGTTTGTATGGGGTGGCAACCGGTTCGATGGCAAAAGATGCCTTACAGCCCTGAAAATATCCTCCTGAGGACCCGAATTGCGAGTCTGACGACGAGGAGGAGGACGAGTACCAGACGGTTTGGCACGGGGCTTTTTAACGGCGGAATTGGCCCCGTCCCGACGTTTCTGCCCTGAGCTGGGACTGGAAGAAGACGAGACCCCAGTAGTTTTACTGGCAGACGAACCAGTCCCAGGAGTGTCTTCGTCTGGTCGAGGCACGGAAGGGTACATATGAGCCGTCAGTTTGGCCGCCGCGCTAATGCTTGGCCGCTTATTAGTATCCAATGCATCAAATTTGCGGCCATTCTCGAGAATATAACCATCGGCATCCCTAACATCCTGGTGGGAATTTTGAGGCGCAATCCTTTCTCTAGGCCCCTCGTCCGAGTCTCCTCGGCGCCTCTTGGAAGCTCGACCTTCCTCTTGGGCTGGCTGTGGAGGCTCGAAGAGCTGCTCAGCAGCCAAGTCGCCCAACATGTTTATCGACTGCTGGAGAGCGTTCAAATCAACAGGCTTAGTGTTCATCTTGTCCGACTCAGGAGCGGCGTTTTCCCAAAAGTAAGGTAATTGAACCCTTTGTCCGTTGGTAATGATGGTCGTACAGTTGAGGTCCGAAGAGGCGTATTCAATGGACTCGGACGGATCTGTCGATTCGGGTCTACGTTCGGCGTCGTTAGAGCTGATCGTCACTACTCGCATTAAGGTTGGTTTACTCTAATACGAATAATCATGTAGTGGACGACCTACCTTTCGTTTTTAAAAGAAGAGTAGGGCAAGGGGCTAGTGCAATGTTTCTGAAGAGCTTTGCTAGCGATGTTGGATTATAGCTGAGAGCTGCTGGTCGTACAGAATGTGTTTTGTAAGTTGAGAGAGTAAAGCGAAACGGTGTAAGCAAGGAGCAGAATGTCAAATAAATAGTAAAGAGTGCCCAGGCAAGATTACTCTCTCAAACTCTGGCTGTTGATTTTCACGATATGGCTTTCCCGTACAGGCTCTTCCATTGTTATTGGACGTGACTGGCGCAATTTTCCCTCTCTCTGGATATTAGGACGCGACAAAAAGTTAAATAAGAGTCATTTTGTCGCAAAGCCAGCTTTGCGACAGAAACATTGGACCAATAGTCCAGTCGCGAAAGCTTGTTCTTTGGTGAGTTTGCGACAAGACAATTCAGACTCTTTGCGCCCCAATGTAGTCGCAAGTATCATTCGGCGCTGAAGGTGAGGCAAGTGGTGATGGGGTACCTGCGTCGACTTCGTCGTGACTTCGGATCAGTGGTTGCTGTGTCGCCGTCGTCGCTGCCTTGTTCTTATCGATGCGCCGTCGCCAGGGGCTGTACAAGAGTATGGATCCTAACCCGACGACGAGAAAGACACCGCAGATACTCCCGCCCACAATGTCGAAGTGGTCGCCAATGGCAGATATACCGTCCCAGAAACTTCCTTGAGGGTTGGCGACGTTTTGAATAAGAGAGAGAAGCTGGACAATGCCAATAAATGCCGAGACCACAACGGTTATGCCAGTTAGCACTATAGAGTAGTAAAGGATAGCTACCACGTCTCTTGAGAAGGCATTTGACGTATAAAGGGCCATCATAAGGGCGCCGTCGGTCGTATCAAGCATACACATACCAGCTGAAGGGTTGAGTCAACGTCAACAAGCTGTATACAAGCGACCCAACAGAACCTTAAGACTCACCTGTGAAGAGTATGGGGAACACTAGAATCAGCCAAATGCTTGTTCCTTGGACAGCCTGAATGCTTGCGATCCCCAGAATAGCTATCTCAGAGCTTGTATCGAAACCCAACCCAAAGACCACACCGAGGGGGTACATCTTCCAAGGTCTATCAATGACTCGAAATAGTCTTTTGAACACCTTTGTCAGAAACCCACCCCCCTCAAGGGCGAAGTGGTCTTGAATCTGAGTTTCTTCCTCGGCGAATCCCTCAGAGGGTATTCGGTCTCGGCGATCTTGGAGCACAGCCTGGAGACGTTGGACGAGTTTATACAGCACCCATCCATTACCAATGCAAAGAACAACTAAAAAAGTGGCACTGACGCTTGTACCTACAATATTGCCCACGTGCTGAAACCCATCGAAGCGGTCCCTCAGAGCCCCGCTTGTCGCAGCAACGACGATACATGTTACAATGACAATGGTGCTGTGACCGAGTGAAAAGAATGTTCCTACGGTAGCGGGCCGTTGACCTGAAGCAATGAGACGTCGTGTCATGAGGTCGATCGCTGCGATGTGGTCGGCGTCCAATGCATGGCGGAGACCGAGGACGTAGGACAAGGCGGCGGGGGAGATGAGAGCGGGGTGGAAGTGAAGAACGATAGCAACTGCTATCCATACCAGAGCGTTGACTCCGATGAGGGTTGCAATGACAAAGATGCTGTTGTTTGGGATTCCATGGAGAAATTTGGGTTTCGGTAGGCAGCGAAGTTGATCGAAGAGGGGATACATCGTGGGTTTTGGGTACAGTTTCGCAGAGCCTCAATGTCCGATCACGGAGATATCCGACGTCAGACTACTGGTGTGACATTAGTGACATGTTCTGAGCAAACATAGGTTTATAAAATAAGGACAATTAGTCGACATACTATATAGTACTGTCTGAATATATAAACAAGGTGGTCAAGATATAATATACAATGGTGTTAAGACCACCTCAATACAAACCAAGAACAGAGAGAGGAGCAAAAGAGAAACAAAAACAAAAAAAGAGAGAGAGGGGGGGAAGAAGGCAGAACAGTCACGTTTAAAAGATGAATGAGAAATAGCTCTCATTCGTTCAATTCTCCATAAGGGCTAGACCATCATTGCCGTGGTGTACAGGAGGTTGCGAGCGGCGATATTACTCATGAGCCGTCGGGGCCGGTTGATTGGCCGCCGGCGAATCTTATCAATCTTTGACCTGGAAATGTAATCATCTTGTCATTTTTATATCACATTAGTTTCAATCACTTTCAACATCGAAGAATGGTTTGTGACATAAATTATCTACACAAACAGAATAAAGGTGATTTAAGTATTCCTCCTATCTAGAAAGGCCGAAACTCTTCTCAAATGAATCCTCATCCTTCTCATCAACCTCAAAATCGAACCTGGTAACATCCTCCGCATAAGGCCATAAATACTGACTAGTTACCCTATAGTACCTTAGTTAAGCTCTCACATGCCCAGAATTATATTACCTGTGATGTTCACTGCTCGCTTGATACTCTGCCAACGCAGAACGGTCGTGATGGAAACTCAGAAGACAGATCTGATATCCTTTACTGCGGGCGATGGGATCTGTGATGGACGGTCCGCCTACTACGAGACGTTGATCCTTGACGCATGATAGTGTCTTGAGAGCCTTGAGCTCGTTGATGAAGGTCTGACGATGGGATTCGTCGACTTCAGCGCGGAATTTGAAAAGGACTGCGCAGTTAGCGATATATAAAGGGGACGAGGTTTGACGGACGTACCGATGTGAACGACAGTCATTGTGGATATCTGCTTGATATGGCCGATATGGTCGAACAAGCAACGATGTACTCATATTAAATAAGTAGTTGTAGAAAATCCACTCACTTACTATGCGGACTTCTTCCGTTGATGGATATGGATATGGCGCGGGGAACACCCGCTTTGCTCGCTCTTCAAGATCACTAGCACGCTATACACGACCATGGAAGATCCTGCGTGTCCCATACCGATTAGGTACAGGACTTAAGTTAGTCAAATATATACGGCGCGATATACGTTCATCTTGTTTAGAGTTCAGTGCCCGGGTGCGACTTCTACTGAATTGAGTTACAAAGTTTGACCTGCCTGGGAGAGGTTAGCCTAAATGTTGATAGAACCAAGAAAAACCGGAATCCTTGGGCATCCGTTAAAAGGAAAGAAAATAAATCAATACGGCACGATACTGTATACATATGCACCGCCGCGTAAACCGCTTCACCAATGATGGAATAGATTCGCTGTGAAGGGGATATATGAGATTTGCCATGAGACCATCGTCAGATAATTCTACTCTTGTTGTATTGAGATACTCTTCACATAACTAGTTATTCGTCAGGCGGTAGAAAGAAAACTTAATCCACTAAAACCGCAATTAAGCACATAAATTGTAAGCTTTATTTATATCTTTCCTCTTTATGCCTTATTATTACTATCCTAAGTATTAAAAGAATTAAAGAAAATAAATAAAAATAGAATATAAAGCTTAGGTATTCTTATAGTATTATTTTACTTATTTTAATAGTTAATTTTATTACATATTTATTGTCTTTAGATAATACCTTTTACTGTAGATCAAGTTTCTTTCTACCGCGTGTTCGTTCGTTCCAGCAAGTAATATTTTTTGTATACGCTCCGACTATCCATTCTTAGACGGCTTACTATCCTCAATACCCCAAACGCATACCCTTACTTACATGGACTACCTGAATACCATATCTACCTTTTCCCGAAAACATCCAAGTACCTACCCTTGTTTGCCTGCAAACCTTGAGTGCCATACCTACCTTTTCTCAAAAACATGCAATAATACAGAAAAACCAGGGACCTTGTCTGAGTCAACACCTACCCGTGCAAGCTGCCGTTGTTGCAAAAGATAAACGCCAAAACACTAGCGAATCTTAAAAACACTGACAGCAAACTCGAACGCTCCAAAATCCATATTGAACCAGGACCTGGCGCTCTGAATCTGCCAGGTCTGCTTGAAAGAGCGCCACATACCCATCAGATCATTCGAAATCTCCAAGTCACGTCGGAAACCGTAGTCCTCGCCTTCAAAACCCTCAGGCTGAAAAATAAAGTGTCGAAAGTTAGCCGTGTTGGAAATTCGGCAGGCGATAAACTCGTCAGGTTCAAGACGAGTATCGGGATAGACTATTCTTCCGGGTTGGTTTGGACCGCCTAGTCGTCCGAAGCTCGCTAGATCGAGTAGGGCGGGGATAACGGTGCATCGCGTACATCTGGCAGGTATGACGCCGCCTTGGGACAAGACAGGTGGGATTTGAGGGTATTCAGCACGAGAAGCTGGAATACATCGTCCTTGCACATGGTGGCCGCAATACCGGTGGCACATGATCTTGGTTTTGCAAACAGGACATGGGTAGTACTGCTTGTTAGGGTTGTTTGCCTCCCATGTCTCGCACAGTGTCTCAAGACAACTTTTCCCGAGAACGTGGCCGCAGGGAAGGATGTCTGCTTCATGGTTCGGGTTATCCTTGATCTCATCCGGAGAAGTAGACATGAGTTCATAGCAGATAGGGCAGGAAATTGAGAGCTCACGAATGTTGTCAAGGTCTTGCTCGACTTCTTGTTTCAGAGAGGGCCAGTTGATACTGGTGATAGGATCCGTGATTAGACTCATATTGGGCACTGAAAAGACGGTAGAATTCACTTTGGTGTATGTCGTGTAGAAGATCGCTTGTTTACGAAAATGGCTTGTATTTGTCTGATAAGGTGTTAGTGTCTGCTTATATAGGCTCCCTGTCTTTGTTCATAACCAGAACAAAGGCATTCAAAATCATTTGCAGATCTCTTGTCCGAGGTGAACAAGGTACTATTGTCTGATTGAACAAGGTAAGCCGCTTGTCGCAGATTGTGAACAACAACAATGGACAGCTACCATGTTCAACAGGCAGTGTGGAATTTAAAGATGCTTGAACACAAGTGCGATAAAGTCTAGGTAAGCAGCACAGTGAGAACCATGGTTTCTCATGACGAGAGGTTATGATGGAGTATCACCAGCGTCAAAACTTTCATTGTTATCTAGCAATAGGCGACCATCTAATACCTCAATGGCTCTGCGCCAATCTTTTCCGCCTCAGCATTCAAAGCATCAATCTCCGCCTGTACCAGCGGAATGCCTGTCTTTTCTCTCTCCTTGTGATTCAACTGCTCAATTTCACCGGGGAAGTAAATACGATCAACACCAGCAGCCTTTTCCGATCCCACCACACGCTCATACAAATATTGCATTCTCTCACGGAACTCATCCAGACTCATAAAAAGATCAGGTTTGATAGCCACAAGGAAATGACCAACGTCTGCTGGCTTGGAGGGGTCGTAAGGCCCAGTTACGTGACCTGCGAAAGCAGAACCTGATAGAACTCCTGAAAAGACATCCATCATTATAGATAACGCAGAGCCCTTTGGACCACCCATGGGTAACATGACGCCGCCGAGAGCAGCTTCGGGATCATCTGTCGGTCGTCCTTCAGAATCGAGGGCCCAATCCATGGGAATCTTTTCTCCTCTTCGCTTGGCCTTGTAAATCTTTCCTCGCGCTGCCACAGAAGGTGCCATGTCCAGGATGAAGCTCTCCATGGGTCCTTTACCCGGCGCACCACAAGCAATAGGCGAAACACCCATGAGCTTACTCTTACCGCCAAAGGCAGGCAGAGCAGGACTCGAGTTTGTAAACACAAGACTCATCATATCTGCATCAATCGCCTGCTGCACAAGCCACGCGCTCATGCCAAAGTGATTAGAGTGCTTGATACTCGCCATGCCAATGCCAAAAACGCGCGCAGACTCAATCGCAGCAGCCATTCCTCTATGGGCTGCAACGAAGCCGAAGCCGTTTTGGCCATCTACTTGAGCAACTGCGGGGGTTACTTGTGTAATAATAGGTTGAGCTGTGGCGTTGAGGACGCCTTGCCGGATGCGCTCCATGTAGGAGGGTATGCGGTTCATGCCGTGGGTGTCCACGCCTCGTAAGTCGGCAGCTACGAGGCAGCGGGCGATGATGGAGGCATTTTCTGAGGGGATGCCATTTCCTTTAAGGACGTCTTCGACGAAGCGTTGGGCTTCTGAAGGTGCGATGGGAATCTTTTGAGATGGAGTTTCTTGGTCTGCCATGGTGTTGACGAAGCGGGGATGTGATTGTGTGAAGTTCTAGACAATATTGAACCTTGAATTTAATAAGACAAACGGCCAATTCTTTACAGAATGTTTGTGTTTTTCTTTTGGTTATTGATTAAGATGATTGGCTTATAGTAGTGAGATTCTCTGTCTTTAATACTTGGTGCTGTTTCCAGATTCAGTATCAGTGCGGGGAAACCCCGTTCCTTCCCATTCTCACCCCGCGGCATCTCGCCGCAACATCAACACAGGACGGAGTTTCTCCTTTCTTCTACCTCACAACTCCAGTTCGGCACTGGGCCTTGGATGCCCTTCTCAAGCGCCGTGAAGATGCCCGAAAATAACAATGACGGAGAAAATAGGGGACACTCACGCACGAGGAGTGGTCAATCGGGTCGGAAAAATCCCCGGTTACGGATGGCCTGTCTCCGCTGTCAAAGACGAAAGATCAAAGTACGTATTCATATCAGATGGAACAAGTAGTATCTACTAAATGATATCAAGTGTGATGGAGATTTACCCACGTGCAAGAATTGCCGAAACGCTGGTGCTGCCTGTACAGACGGAGAATCAGCACGTCTCAAAGACCTGCCTCGAGAGTGAGCAGTGCCATCTCTGATCAGCCCTTACGTTCACTAATCTTCCAGATACATCTCAACGTTGAAGAACCGGATAGAGTGGTTAGAGTCCATTGTTAGGTCAAGATGTCCTGATGTGGACTTATCTCAAGATCCTCCCTCAGACTTCCAAGAAGTCTTGGATGACACCATTCTCGAAGATGCCACCGGATCGATCCCACAGTCACCTGTGCCTGCACAAACAAGGACTATTAACGACAGTATCAACGAGGCTGCTTCTGTGGAAACACCTAACCAACCAGTCAGGTCGGCTCCAGGTCCTACAGGAGCTGGCGCCATAACTCACGAGATTGGGTTGGTCTCTCTCGGAACAAACCAAGACCCCAGATACATTGGCCCATCGAGCGGTTATTTCCTAGCGCGCGTGATGCTCGATTCGGTCTCTAAACGAGATGAACGACTCGGTCGCGAAAGTCGCAATGCTCCGTTTCCTACGAAGTTAGTCGAAGCTATCCAAGGACCTCTCCCGTTGCCACCAAGAGAAATGGCGACACAATTATGCGACACTTACTTCAACGCCATCAATCTACAATACCCCATTCTCCACCGACAAACGTTTGAAACCATGTTAGAGCAAGCCTATGAACAGGATAATCAGGATCCCGTCGTGAAGTTTCAGATATTTATGGTTCTAGCCATAGGCTCTGCTGTTTTGTCTGGGCGCATCCGAGCTCGCATTCCAGCAGAGTCATACTGCCTTTCCGCGCTTCAATATCTCGATGAACTGAATCTGGAAAACTCGCTACAGGGCACGCAATGTCTTTTGTTGCTTCTCTTATTCACTATTCATAGCCCGTTTGTTCGTGTGAATGTGTGGTATCTGAACTACCACTGCATCGCTGCTTTACTTGACCTCGGACTGCAAAGAAACATCAGCGCGGGCGCTGGAATTTCATTGTTAGAGCAGGAAATGCGAGCGCGGATCTTTTGGGTCATTTATACATTCGACCGCGTCATTGCTACCATGATGGGGAGGCCTATTGGCATACGAGATGAGGGATGTGAGCTTCGAGTGAGTTTGTCGGTATGTGCTACGAAGGATCAGCCAGAACTGACGATTCTAGATGCCGCTTGGGCTGTCTGACGAGCAACTTGCTACGCCGTATCAACAGACGACCACCCAATCTTCCAGTGAATTAGCATTTGCCCTTCATCTGTTCAAAGCTGCTAAGCTCAACTCGGAGATTAAGTATATTGCTCAGAGTATAGTCAGAGACTCTCCCAGGTATGCATATCCCAGAGTGGTCGATATCAACGAATGGCAAACCACCATGTTACATCAACTGGACGAGTGGGCGAGTCAGATACCAGGACAAGATGACTCTTCTACACTTTATCTACGTACGACATGCCAGATACGCTACCATGGTCTCCGGATGCTTCTTTTGAGGCCCAGTCCTGGTATACCCAGACCCTCTAACGAAGCTTTGGTGCAATGTCATAAGAGTGCTCGCGAAAGTATAGAATTGTTTGATCAGCTATACAAAAAGAACCTTCTGGTGCATAGCTGGATAACTTTTCACGGTCTTGTTCTGAACACAATCACTCTTCTTTACTGCATCAAAGTCGTCCCGGAAATTGCTCGTGTAACAGAGATAGACATTTTGATGGCTGATCTCAGTATATCTCTCAGCCTGCTGAGTGCCACAGGCGAACACTGGTCTGGTGCCAAACGCAGTAGAGATATATTGGATGAGCTCGGCAAGTCGACTATTCAATACCTCCGTGACCAAGGTGCTCGACCGGATGGTCTAAACAGCCGTTCGGTATCTCAACCTACCGGCCAACAATCCGCTTCAACAACACTTCCAACCGAAGTGTTGGACGGCTCGGGGTTGAGGCTACAGGCCGCCCCTATAGATCCCTCATTAATGTACGTTGGTGATAGCGTGGGATTTTTACAGAATCCGTTCGATAATCACACGTTTAACGATTCGTTCGCGGGATACTTTGAGGAGACGGATTCTATCAACGTTGATAACATTGTGCGAGATTTGTTTCAGGACTTTATTCCTACGTACCCGAGTGGATTATAATCCCTCAGTTTCATGACCTCGGCGGTCCTTGGGCCGTCAAAAAGTCAAAGTCGGCACCTTGCTGTGCTTGATTCACGCTTCGCATGTATAATCCTCGATATCCTCTCATTCCTTCCCTCTTCACCCATGGGGCAGCATTAGCATCAGAACTATCGCTTTGCTCAAAACTCTTAATTCTCTCCTGTATTCTTTGAGAAATCTCTTTATCAGAGAGATCAACCGACAGTTGCCTCTTCTCAACATTCAACGTGATGAGGTCACCATTCTTAATAATACCAAGCGGGGACTTAGGATCTGCTGACTCTGGGGATATGTGAAGCCCAATTGTTCCGCCAGCGGTACCGCTCATTCGACCATCGGAAAGACGCAGCATATCCAGGACACCTTGCGATGCGATTTTCCTTGGGATCGGAATCATGCCCGCTTCCGGCATACCAGGGTTTCCAATAGGGCCGATATTTTGAAGAACTAGAACGCTGTCGGGAGTGACGTCTAGATCGGGATCATCAAGTCGTTCAGCCATGTCTGCAGAGTTGGCAAAGACGACTGCTCGACCTGTATGCTGGAGTAACCTCCTGTTCTTTGAGGCGCTTGCTTTCATCACAGCACCTCCTGGAGCTAGGTTGCCTCGAAGCACTACGAGGGAGGATGCTGGATACAGCGGCTTGTCGAAGGGTTGGATAACACTTAGTTCTCTCTGGACGGTGATGAGAGATCGGTGTGTGATTTCCTCGCCGAGGGTGCGGCCGGTGACTGTTAGAGCATCAAGATAAAGAAGGGGCTTGAGTTCATGGAAAAGAGCGAGCATGCCGCCTGCAATTGTCAGATCCAGTCAGAGGTCAGTGAAAGGGGATATATATACCTGAGTTGTGGAAATCGGTCATATAATTATCGCCGCTTGGCTTTAGATCAACCAACAACGGCGTTTTGCGACCAATTTCATCAACAGTATCCAACGTGATGGTCCCTGCTACCTTGGGATGTCGTCCGATGATAGCCATGAGATGTACCACGGCATTCGTCGAACCACCAATCGCCTGCAGAACAGTAATTGCGTTCAAGAAGGACTCGCGGGTTAGCAAAGCTTGTGGTCGGAGACGTTCAACATCCTTGCATGCAGCTACAGCTAATCCACCGGTGGCTTCTGCGATCCGGAGTCTTGACGCTGATACAGCTGGGGCGGTGGCACCAGCAAAGGGCATCATGCCAAGACTGACGAGTATGGCTGCCATAGTAGATGCTGTTCCCATGACTCCACAGGTTCCTCCCTATATGTTGTCAGGTCTGAGGATACATGTTGAGCTGGAGACTTACAGTTGGTGCTAGCTCATCGTTAATAGCTGTTATGTCTTCAATATCGAGTGTACCCGCTCTGTACTTGGCCCAGTTGTTGCGACAATCTGTACAAGCTCCGATGCGCACTCCTCGATGGCTACCAGGCATCATGGGGCCAGTGACAAGATGAATAATGGGCTTGTTTGCAGAGATACCACCCATTAGCTGAGCAGGCGTAGTTTTGTCACATCCTATCCAATGCTTAGTACAAGCACAAATCACCATGGAGAAGAGCATACATACCTCCGATCAACACAACAGCATCACAAGGCTGCGCACCAATCATTTCCTCAGTATCCATACTCATCAGATTCCTCAAGTACATACTCGTCGGTGACGAGAAGGACTCATGAATACTGATAGTGGGAAAGTCAATGGCCAATCCCCCATTGAGCTGCACGCCTCTCTTTACAGCATCGATGAGCTGGGGAATGTTGGCATGGCATGGGTTAAAGCTGGAGTATGTATTGACAATACCAATGATTGGTCGTGAGAGCGCATCTTCACTGTATCCGAGAGCTTTGATGAATACTTTACGGAGGAAGAGGGAAAAGTGAGGGTCGCCGTATGATGCGAGGCCTTGGCGGAGGCCGACTTTGGAGGTTATGGGAGTGTCCAGGTCATAGTCTGGGTTTATGGGTTTGTTGGAGTCTGTCATTTCGAGTATTCTTGATGAAGTCGATGTAGAATTAGATGAGAGGGATCGATTAATGGCGAATCAGTGTTTTTGTATTACTGTCATAAATGGTATTGATCAAGTATTCGCCGTGAGCTTACAGACGGGGTAACCCCGCGCCGGGTATCACGCAATATCGCCGGATTCCAGAACGGAGGTCTCCCGTGTAAGTCACGGAAGAGTCCCGATTAGCAACAATACAAAAGAGACGAAAGAAGAATTACTATAATCATGATCACAATAATACCATTCCTCATTAATGAATATCACCTTCTTAACGCCATGCTAGACCTCAAGGACAAGGTAGCACTCGTCATCGGCCTCGGCCAAACTGGCACCGAAGGTTGGGGTATCGGTGCAGCAAGCGCCGTAACCCTAGCACGACAAGGAGCCATCATATTTGGAGGCAACCGAACAATCGCATCAACTACAAAGACGAAAGAAACCATCGAAGCACAAGGCGGAACATGTGATATCATCGCCACAGATGCTACAGATTCAGCATCAGTCAAAGCCCTCGTCGACGCTTGCATGACAAAACATGGAAGGATTGATATCCTATTAACAAGCGTTGGTCAATCGCAACCAGGAGATCCAGCATCTATGTCCGAAGCCGTATGGGATTCGCAAATGGATATAAATCTCAAAAGCGTCTATCTGGCGTGCCATCACATCCTTCCCATAATGGAGTCCCAGGGAAGCGGTTCGGTGATTTGCATTTCCAGCATCGCGGGTCTTCGATACATTGGTAAGCCCCAGGTTGCGTACAACACAACTAAAGCAGCTATACTGCAGTTTGTCAAAGCTACGGCGGTTATATACGCCGCTAAAGGCGTGCGGCTTAACGCTGTGGTCCCGGGACTTATGGATACGCCGTATACGAAGAGCTTGGCGGAGAGATTTGCAAAGGAAGGAGGGTATGAGGAGTTTTGTAAGATGAGAGAGGGTCAGGTTCCTATGGGGAGGATGGGGGATGCGTGGGATGTTGCCAATGCGGTGGCGTTTTTGGCGGCGGATGAGGCGAGGTATATCACTGGGCAGAAGATTGTTGTTGATGGGGGGATAACGTCTTCTACGGGACGGACTTGAGTTATTAAGGCACGTTTATATGGAATATCAAGGAGGAATAGAGGATGAGCTCTGTCGAACGATCGATACTTTGGGGCCATTTTGGATCGTTCCCTTCGTTACAATAGAGTTCCTGCCTCTTTGAACTATTCTCCTAACCTAAACTTCTGTACCCCCTACCGCCCCTTAATCCAATAACCCCATAGGCCTTCCACTGTCTTTAACCTCTGAACCTATCGAAAAGTCCCATCGAGCCTGTCTTTACCTTCTTACCGACAGAAGCATGAAGAAGAAACAGTCTTGGGTCAAGATAGAACCACAGTTGCGCAGCCTGTTTTTCCCATGCTCCAACATACGCCTCCCAAAGATCAGTCACTGTCTTGGGAATGTCCCCAAAGTCCATCTCAGCCTGGTTCCGAGCCTCATTATCGCCACGATCAACTACCTCGTAGCTCTCTCCCTTCTTGACAATGTCACGCTCAGAGGGTATTGCCTGAATACTCAGATTCATACACTCTTTGCGTCTGAGCTTGGGAGTATCGAAAGCTGCGACGGCGTTTAGCTGCTCGAGTGCCAACTTGCCTTCGCAGAGTCCGCAGTTGGTAGCTGCGAGACCACCTTGCGACGTAACGGGAGGAATGCGCCAGAAGTGGGCTTTCTCGAGAGGAGCTAGCAGGCCGAGAGGCTGGTGGCCACATCCGGGGTGGCGAGGAAGAAGGTCGTGGCATACGGGACATGCTAGGATCGTGTTCTCTTTGAAATCTGGCTTACCTTCGAAATATCTATGTATGCAGCTTGAACCGAACATGTGTCCATACGGAAGGATCCATGGGCGATGCGAGGTCTTCTCGTCTACTTGACCATCTTTCACTTGCTCTGGGCTACTGGGCATCTGCTCCAGGCAGATGGGGCATTCCAGTTTACAAGGTCGAATGTTCTTTTTGTCTTCTTCGACTTCTCGCTTGAAGTCAGGCCAGAAGGTTCTGCTTATGGTGAGAGACGCAGTTTCACCTGTGACTGCGGTCAAGGTGAGGCGCGGGATGTCGATGGAAGGCATTTTGTAGGACTTTGCGAAAAGGTACTTACCGTAGGGATATATTTTGTAAATACTTACCGTAAAGCAGGTTTGCCGTTTGAAGATGTTACTATAGAAAAACTTACTTACCTTGAAGGTTGACCAGGAAGGTTGATCAGGATACTATTAGGGGTGGAAACTTGAGAGGTATTTATAAGTTTCTAGTTCTGCGTTCCCATTCGTTAACTCTTGGTATTATTCGTATAGTGTTCTACGACTGGATACATGGTATGTTCGATATGTTCGAAAGCTTGTTGTTCCTGAACATGAAACAGGTATGATTGGAACTAGAGCTGTATTTCTAAGGGTTCTATGTTTCTCTATAACCAACTGCACTTGAAATTTATGCTTATTCTATCATACATATTCATGTCTAGAGTCATCCATTGTTAATTAGTGATGATAAGAATTATGAGTGCATTAGAATAATAGTCAGGGGTTTCATGCTATTACTTATGACCATATTTCGAAATAGCTATGACATCGGACCAACCATTACACTTCTTCTAGAGCCGGCGCAAGCTTTTCGGGTATTGTTTCAGAAGCTAGTTCACAGATGGAAATATTCTTAGCGGTAGGTCCTTGGATCAGCGAGGTTGCTCATGGTGAGATCGACACGATGTGATTTGCTCACTTGTATCTGTAGTTGTTCAGATACATTGAACAAAGTCCTTTGTTTATTTTTGAACTATTATTCACAGCGCGATATGACAAGTGGTCACTGTTCGTAAGGTTACAAGGACTCAGTGAAAGGGTTATCAACAATGAATGCCTTTGTCAACGAATATGTTCGTGAACTGCAACACACAATACTCAATATTAACAGCATATTTGAATCACGGAAGTCAATATGATAAGAAGTGTGACTCCCAGCACTACGTTGGGCTTTCTTCAGGCTATCTTCATCTGGTCCTAACATACTTACCCTTATCTACTATACCCAAAACAACGACTTACCAAAATGGCCTTACAAACTACAAATATGATGTCCATCAATAGCATCCTTAACCCAGAGCCCCTTATCAATCAGCCCATAGTCAACAACACGTATTGGCCAGTCCTCAGAGACACTCTCCTACGAGACCCAAGCTCATACAACCGTCTTCATCTCGAATGTGGTATATGTCTGGATAAAATGACAATCTTCCAGCACGAACATACATACGACCCGGATATGCACAATCTTTCACACAGAGCTCGCATCTTTCCCTGCGGTCATATGTTTGGCAGCAAATGCGCCCTCGCAATGATTGAAGGCCTCGTGAAGAACGAACAACGAATCGTCTGTCCCATCTGCCGCGTCGACTTTTCTCTACACAGAGATTGTGGGCACTACCACAGCGGTATGCCTATGCCTACTACTATCAACGCCATCTGGGACTTCCCACCTACTCTCTCAGAAGGGGGCGTGGTAGCGGACAAATGCGGCGATTGCCAAGTTACCGAGATAATCATGGGGATCAACTACCTCGCTCCCATGCTTCTCTTTCCGCTTGAGCTTGCAGACGGGGAAGTGCTATGCGTATCGGCTAAAACGATGACTAGCTGGTGGGATCTGCGACCATCAGCAAAGGACTATCTTGTCAAGGATTTGTCGATTGAGGGGCCGCTGAAGAGAGTTTTTGATGAGATCAAGGCACAGATGAGTGATAATGCTGCAAGATCATGGTTTTCTGCAGATCTTAGGGGATTTGAACTTGGTATAAGATTGTGTCAGGAGCGGAGGATTGAGTTTGATGAAGTTGGTAGAGGGTATGGGACGCAAAACTGATAGGTGATGTTTGAAGAATCGTAGTTTATTCTAGTTTTACTTAGATACCCTACTGAGCAGCTTGGCCTTTATCTTCATCCTCTTGTAATTTCATTGTGATAATTGTCGGGTTCTTCCATCGACCTGATAGCGTCCATGACTTACTCGGAATAGCTGTGGTTGGTCCGACGCAACTTCAACTCATGGTTCGTACTAGGCATGAGAACTAATTGAGTCTCATCAGAAGTTCGTGAAACCTATACATTCAATTCCTTAGTGGATTTTAAAAGATAGAGTGCGGCTCTCCAACTCGGGGTAGGGAACTCCTCCTCCGAACCAACCCCGAACCCCCGCAATAGCTCTTATATGAGCAACAACCCCGAATTAAGCAACCAAACACTCTTTATCATCAACAAAATAAACAACTCATCAAACATGTCACTTCCAATTCTTGATCACTTTGCCATTCTGGTCTCGTACCAAACCCTTCAAACCGTCACAGAAAACCTCAAAGACTCTCTTCTCGTCATCGACGGCGGCGCCCACGCAGACGGCCTCACAGTTAACAAGCTCATCCATCTCGCCGACGGGACATATCTCGAGTTCATCGCTTTTGTAGAGGGAGTCGATCCTGAGAAACGTCGCGCTCATCGCTGGGGAAACCTCGAAGAGGGCAAGATTGCTGATTGGGCTCACACGCTCAACAGCGAAGCCGACTACGCTGACCTCCAGAAGAGAGTTGCTGATGCTGGGAAGGGAGTCACATACGGTGATCTCACTTCGCTACAGAGACATAGGCCTGATGGTGTATTGATGAAGTGTCTTGTTTCAGTGGCGCTGGATTCAGAAGGTGCGCGGATTTTCCCGGGAACGGTTCCCTTTTGGTGTGTTGATGAGACGGAGAGGCATCTGCGATCACCGTTCAAGGCTGAGAGTGGTGATGGACTGCACGAGTATACGAAGCATCCTTCTCACGCCAAGGGTGTATCACGGGTCACTGTTCTACTGCCAGAGAAGGACATCGTCACATACAAGCCTGTCTACGACGCCATTCACAACCAGAAGGCTACTGAAGGGAATGGATACTCGTGGCCCTATGATCTTCCTGCTGGACCCAACTCTGGAAGTAATCAGGTTGTCCTATCAACTCTTGAAGATGGAAATGGCAAGGCGGAGATTAAGTTGACTCTCTTGGGCACAAAGGATAGCCCCAAGTCTATTGAGCTTCTTCCTGGATTGACTATTGATTTTGAGCATGCTGCATAGTTGTATAGAACAGGAATTGTTGCACGTATATTCAAGAAGTAATCTTTCTATCGAGATAGCTCTCGGATCAGTGACAAAGTACCATTCACTCTCCGTCTGTGACGCTCTTGTTTTGAGGACTCCCAATAGCATATGTGTTAATGCAAGTAACATAAGCTTACATCTCTTCTTGGACTATTTTCAGCTCACTGCGAGATCCTTCAAATCCTTCAAGTCCTCAACTCACTCAAGATGATAAATCCCCCAAGTCTATATCCGAACAGGCTTGGCGTATCTTATGTACTTGCGTATATTGCATCAAGACGTAAGCGCTAATGGTACAGGCATTAAAAGTCTCCGTCGGTATATTGTCAGTCTTGCGGAGTTCTAAGAGCAAAATCCCGTGCCAATGACAGCTGTGAACTATTGATAAGATTTAACTGGTGTTGAATGAGGATAATCTAGGTAAGCTGTATGTATCGAAGCAGTATATAAACCGGCAGTCTCACGTATGCAAAAGGGAATTTCTTCTGTGGCAATTTCTTCTGCTTACCTGCACTTCTACTAAAAGAAATCAAAATGACTACACTCTATCAGCAGTCTATCCCTGTGCTCGTCAAGTACCTCAAGAACCTTTCCTTCATGCTCCAGAAGGGTGCCAAGTTCTGTGAGGAGAAGAGCATGAAGCCTGAAGAGATGATTTCATATCGTCTAATTTCGGACATGAGAGGGCAAGTCTCGTCTTCTTTTGAAAGCTCATGAGAATCCCGAGCTAATATGTGTTAATTAGTCTTGATTACCAAGTGCAATCCTGCTCCAACACAGCCAAATTCGTCGCATCGCGCTTCGGCGCCCCCAACGTCCCCGTCTTTGAAGACAATGAGGAAACCTTTGAACAACTCCAAGACCGCATCGCCAAAACAGTCGAGGTCCTAGAGAGCGTGGAACCGGATATCATCAACGGCAAGGATGATATCGAGATCCTAATGGAGACCAAGCCGGGTACGTTTCGCTTTACTGGACAGCGGTATATAAACGAATACGTCATTCCAAACTTTCATTTTCACCTCACCTCGGCGTATTGTATTATGCGTACCCAGGGTGTTCCTCTAGGTGCTTTTGATTACTTGAAGGATGTTTTTGAAAAGGCCTAAGTTCCAAGATACTGGGTTGGATAAGGTATGCGAGAAGAGAGGGTATTCATCAAAGGGGGGCGGGAATTTCCCGATGAGGAAATTTCACTTATAAACAGCTCAAATGGCCATGTACACTCCCCTTCATAAGAACAAGAACAAAGAGGAATATTCATTATAAATAAGCATCGTTATTTCAAAAATGTCTGAACCACCTTCAACACGCGTGCAAACCCCGGATGTCGACTCCTCCCAGTCCGCACGAACCACCCACGTGCAAAATCTCATGGACCGCCTACGCACCAAAAGCCCCATCTACAACTTCATAATGTCCCCAGCCCAACTCATAAGCGCCAGCCAAGGCGTCGTCACCACACGCATGGTTCTAAACAAGAATCATCTGAACAGCAGTGGTAATCTTCACGGCGCTGTGTCAGCCACCATCATCGACTTTGTGACGGGTCTGGCCATCGCGAGCTGGGATCTGAGGGAGACGACGGGTGCGAGCGTGGATATGCACATTAGTTACCTTGGTACGGCAAAGCTGGGGGACACGGTTGAGATTGTTTCGACGGCGGACAAGGTCGGTGGGAGTGTGGCGTTCTCGTCGATTAGGATATCTAAAATTGAGGCGGATGGGACGGTGAAGCCTGTTACGATTGGGCAACATACTAAATACGTCAAGGGTTCACAGCCAAAGACTTCATCTATATAATAGATTGCTTATACAAATTCAGATCAAAGCATGTCTGTTTGTTTGTTTGATTCCATGTGACTCGCAGTCTTATGTGCTCTTATATTGGGTTGTGAAAACAATTATATATAGTTATCTTTTTCTCGACTTAGACATAGAAGAATCAGTTCTATTCACCCGTATACGATATTGCCAGGCACTCGAATACCCCTTCGATGTGAGCGGCTGCGGTGTTACCCCAAATCTAGTCACCACTGAGTTGACGCCCACTGTACATCTGCGCACGCTGCAGTTGCTGGCATTCGAATAATGAAGCAATAAGAATGCAGTCGTCCTATTAGTCTAGATTTGGATGGCCGAGTACTAAGGATCAATGCGCAAGTGATTAATGAGCAATTCAGAGCTAGTTCTACACTGTTCAATTTCACAATGACCTGGACGAGAAAGCTACTCTGATGACAGAGGCTAAAAAAGGTCAGTCAGGAGCCAACGATTAGCCAAGCAAAGGTAGTCCTGACCGAGCGGGACCTTACATACGGTAGATAGCTGGCATAACAAAAACAAGCGGGAAACGGTCAAATAAAGACCTAAGGACCCCTAGACCGAGACCCTCTGGCATGATGATGTGAAAGTCTGTAGAAGTCTGTGGAACGGGTCAAGAGACCTTGAGGAATTGAGCCTTTTATTAAGATACGAGAATCCAATAGCTCAACAGAGCGTACTCTCAGTAGTCCCAGACCACCGCATATAGCAGTTGAGTATATCCTCCATAGTGTTACAGTAAAAAAGAGCGTCCCTAAATAACCCAGAACAAAAGAGAAATGCCGTTCCATACGCGCCAATGACAAAAATTTGCTCCGCTCAATATAGCTCTGCTTACTCGGCACGCGAGCCGCTGCTGTGACGGGCGCGCTTTCGTGCGCTGCTGGTGGCAGGGTGCATCTTGTCGTTGCGCTCTCGCTTGAGCTTGTGGTCCAAGACACGGGCTGATCTTTGTTATCATAGGATTTGTCCATCGTTGAATCATTCCACGTACTGAGAACATCGTATCCGAACTGGGGGTGCTCCAAGCAGAGAGCCTTGAACTCCTCCTCGGCCTCGGCGCGTAGGGTGTGTGAGCGCGTAGCCCAGAAGCTTGCGACAGGGGCACGGATGGTGGTGTCGTCGTTGCTGGTAAAGGCGTAGACGTAACGAGCGTACGCGATCTCGCCCTTGGCAGTGGAGTTGACGCAGTGAATCTTGGAGCTCGAGAGAGTCTTGAGGCCGTCGACGCCAAACTTCTCGGCAAGGGTGTAGATGCGAGCGTGCTTGAGGAGCTGGTCGCCGCTGTTGTCGACTGAAGGGATCGCAGGATCGGACTCGAGGACGCGCTGACCGGGGAGCTTCTTGGGGAAATATTCGCCGGTGTAGAGGTACTCCAGGAAGCTGCCGACACTGTCGATGTCGTACTCAGGGAGTTCAATCTGGCGAGGCTATAGGAGGGTTAGAATAATTCGAGGAGCTTCGCGCATTGAGTTACTAACGCTGCCGTCGTCGACAAAGCTGTCGCAAATTCCCTTGAAATAAGGACTTTGTGTCAAGAGGCCTTGATGCGCTGTGAGGATAGATTGGTCGCCTGATCCGATGAGCAGTGTGACGATGGGGCTCATAAGGTAATTGGCAAAGGTAATTCGAGGTTCGACAACTGAAGAATTGGCGAGAGCAAGCGCAGTATCGTCTGCATCGTCGTTCTGCTCGCCCTCGGCGCCTTGGGTGTTCCCGGGCGCAGTCTCCTGCGTGTTTTGGGTCTCGCTCATCTCGACATCGCCAGAAGGCTCGACCAACTCCTCATGCTGGTCGGAAGGCATGATTTCGATACTGAAGGAAGGAATTGTGATGGAAAAGAGAGGCGACAGTGATCATTGGTGAGAAATGAGCGAAATTGGCGCCGAAATCGGTGACAATTGGGAATAGTTGCAAGTAATCGTTATTGAGCGCGATTCCGTCATTAGTGGGCAGCTGCGATACTGTAGATGATAGAGCAAGGGACGCGCTAGACTGTATGCGGAAGCAAGCTCGAGTGCAGGTTGAGGCCTTGAGCGCAAGGCATCAATGCATCTCATCATGGCTACCCTAGACCTTATCTTGAGGCGGACTTGGCAATTGCCGAAACAAAGCAACCGCTATCGGTGCCCCGCCCCCACTACCCTCCATCTGAAACGTCCCTCAATTGGCAATTGATAAAAAGTGACTCCGAAGCAAACACCGTCGTAGTGCGTCCACCAACAAGACAATATTCCATTGTTCATACTTCTTTGTCCTCAAGCCACCAAAACCCCTTGACCGTTGAGGATCATAGTTATAAGGATGTGTGCAGCACAGGTAAGAACACTTGATTGTCACAGTTATTGCTACTCTTTGAATCATGGATTATTCTAAACTTCTCCGTCAGCTCGATATACGGCCAACTGCCGATGAAGCTCGAAATGCTTACAACCAAGAATGGACGCCTTCTACGCGACCCACGCTTCTTCCTGTCTGCGCTTCCGCACCTGCCGATCTATTGACTCCGTCTGCCATCTATCTGAAGCTATCCTCGGGGTAAAGACCGCAATGCTTCTACCGCCGAACCTGTCCTCTGACTCACCACTTGCAGTGCAACCTCCGAATACTCGTTCCTCCTCGAGAGTGCTACAGGTAGTACAGAGACTGTTGGAAGATATAGTTTTATCGGTGCCAGTAAGATTCCTTGAGGACAATCTTGGTGGGCAATGTCTAAGTCTTTGTTCTAGACCCTCGAAAGGTGCTGGCTACCGGCGATGGCTACGAACACTCTGGCGACCCTCTCAAGACCCTCGAGACCGAGCTCTCCCACGACCGCGTTCTCGACATCCCCTCACTAAGACTACCAGCACTTTCCGGAGGTGCCGTTGGATATGTCTCTTATGATTGTATCAAGTACTTTGAGCCCAAGACGGATCGACCGCTGAAAGACAACCTCCAGATTCCTGAGGCTTTGTTTATGCTCTTCGACACCATTGTCGCTCTTGATCACTTCCGTTCGACATTGACTATTGTCACACACATGAAATTACCAAAAAATACCTCGGACGATCTTCAGCCCGCCTACGACGAGGCCTGCGCGACCCTCCGAAAGACTCTTGATACCATTTACCAACCCGAGACACCCCTACCCACCCAAACTCTCGGTGAACAGTCCGAGGCCGAGCAGCAGTATTCGTCAAACGTCGGTCGTAAAGGTTATGAGACTTTTGTTACGGAACTCAAGAAGTACATTGTCAAGGGTGATATCATCCAGGCTGTGCCTTCGCAACGGTTCCGTCGAAGCACAAAGCTCCATCCTTTTAACATTTACAGAACTCTCCGAACATTGAACCCTTCGCCGTACGTCTTCTTCCTGTCATGCAAAGACTTTCACATTGTGGGTGCCTCGCCAGAGTGCCTCATGAAGACCGATGGCTATGCACCTCTACCTTCCGACTCCCGATTTGGCTACTCGGCAGCTGAGGCTCGATCAAGGCCTCGTATTGTCAACCACGCTATCGCCGGAACAATCCACCGTGGAAAAAATGCGGCCGAGGATGACAGGCTGGCAGCTGAGCTCCTGGCGTCTAAGAAGGATCGCGCTGAGCACGTCATGTTGGTCGACCTTGCCCGAAACGATGTGAACCGAGTCTGCCACCCCACGACAGTCAAAGTTGACCGACTTATGCGAATTGATCGCTTCTCTCACGTTCAGCATATTACTTCTGAGGTTTCAGGAGTGTTGCGGCCCGAATGCACACGTTGGGATGCACTGCGATCAATTTTCCCCGCTGGTACCGTCTCCGGAGCACCCAAGATCCGAGCCATGGAGTTGATCTACGACCTGGAGCAGGAGAAACGAGGAATCTACGCCGGAGCTGCTGGATGGTTCGGCTATGACATTGTGCGCGTTGACGACAACAGCAAGCCAGAAGACAAGATCTTTGTTGATGAAGGATCCATGGACACATGCATTGCCATCCGAACAATGCTTGTCAAGGATGGCGTAGCGTATATGCAGGCCGGTGGCGGCATTGTCTACGACAGTGACCCTACGGATGAGTGGATGGAGACAATGAACAAGCTGTCTGCCAACCTCCGCTGCGTGGAACTTTCGGAGAGGTATTTTGGAGATGGAGTGAGCACTAAGACGGTGGAGGAGATTATTGCTGACGAGAGGAGGAAGGGAGAGGAGGAGATCAAGGCAGCTGAGCAGTAGGTTACTGTGAAATGAAATGTATCTGGTTTTGAAAATAGATTAGAATGGTACAGATTGACTAGATTCTGGTTCTTTGGGACTTTGAGACTTTTTTGGTAGTTTTGTGACAAAGGTATAGCTGAGATCATGTTCGGATGTAGCTTTGGTCTTGCTGTGCACAACACGTTGAATTAGCCATTATGACTATTGTTCAACCCAGCACACTCATGAACGCTATCAACCTCAAGAACAACAGTTTGTTCCTGATCTCATTGTCAACTTTTGGGAGCACCCAAACTCCAAGAAGACTGTTCGTTTGAGTATAAATTGGAAACAATGGCTAAACTTATTATCTTCATCAAACCAATCTCATCACACTCTTATCACACATCTCCATTTGTGGGAAATCGGATCTACGATATCGCTTTACATTGCTCAAGCTCTCACTTAGATTCTGCTGGTAAGAATCCTCATCTCCTCTACGCAATCACAACGTTTCCTAGATAAGTAATTACCCTCGCTATCATGTCTTCCACCCAACAGTATTGGCCACCCATCAAGGAGGCTATCAACACCAACAACGACCCCTCTCGACCCAATTCGACTTCTCAAGTCCAATGCCCTATCTGTCTAGAAGCCATTGCAGTAACTAGCTTTCCTCCCGTCCCAGATCGCCAGGGCGACTCGCCCAGCATCGACCCTACGCTAGGTGAGGTCCTCCTCTGCGGCCACGTTCTGTGCCAGGCATGCCGTATCCAGCACGAACTGACTAACCGTCACCAGAAACGGGCGTGTCCTATGTGTCGAGCTTCTCTGGAGTGCTCCGACTGCGGCAGACCTGCTGCGGTGATGCCTATTCCCAAAGACGGCTCCCCTTCGTCAGTTCCCGCGACTGCGTCTGAAGGGGCAGACCATGGTGGTCGATGCGCGGATTGTAACTCTTGTTTGTGGTTTGACAAGAACATTCAGCAAGGTGAGTGGCCAGAGGGCCTTGCGGACCTGGAACCCGGCTTTGTACCTTTCTTTCATCACGTGGTGAGAAAGCTTGAACAGGAGAAGCGTCTTGTTACGGAGGAAGCAGTCATCAATGCTTTTGCTACCATCGTCAAGGATGAGTTTACGGACATGGTGATGAAGCGTCGAAATGCCATCTATGAGAGGTCGGCTGCTACAAGGGGACAGAACCCCTGGTTTAAAAACGTGCCGCTAGCACCAGAGGTTGTTGATCCAGTATCACAGCTTGCCGAGCAGAGCCAGCTACGGCAGAGAAATACACTACCGATGGAGGACTGGACGCTAGTCCGACTTGCAGATGAACCAGAAGACCCTTCAGGGCAGCTTTTCGGTAATGTTGAGATTCGCGTACAACGTCTTAGGCGTGATTTTGCCCTGAGACCGCTCATTGATGAACGACATCCCTCTGAGATGGATGATGATGGTGTCGATCTTGTTCCTCTGCCTTTCGATTATCAATCTCGTGACAACGTCAATCTGCTCAACGTAATTACTCTGTTTACTGCGGAATTGGAAGAGGATGACAGCGGAGTTTCCCAGCGCTAAGGCAAGTGCGGAAAAGGCAAGGCGAGACAAGACCAAGGTAAGCAAGGTTTTGGTACTCATGCTTGATGTCGTCGTCTCTGGAAGACGGACGCGTATAAGTCAAGGCAAGATAGTGTACCTAGGAATTTGAATGGAGGGAATACGGGTCCCCGGTATTACGGGTAAAAGTTATAGTCTGGTCTTACTGTAGTCTAGTAAACGGAGACCAGATCAACTCGGGCCGAGAATGGATATGACGGCACGGCAGACGGCATATAGAAAATGGAGCTTTTTTATTTTATTTATATTGATTGATTAAAAAAAAAAAGAAATAGACGACTATGTAATGAATTGTACAGGGCAGAAGCTAACTACTACGTAGACTAGTAGATTGTGGGCGGTGAAACAGGCCAGCTTCGGGATTAGATTGGAATTAACGCACAGAAGTTTAGTGCTGGGAAGTGGAAAAGTTTCAGAATTGGTACGGGTTTCGTGCCGTCAGAGCCGTGCAGGTCGAACCATATTCTGTAAAGTGATGAGCATGATGAACATGGAACCAGCCTCGTGATCAACCATACGTTTGTTTGGTGTAATTATTACCTTACTCAAGTGCTTGTTGTGTTTTAGTTAGATGTTGATGGTTTATCATACGTCAAGTTTGTACAATTACTGTTCTGTCCAAACATAAAATACATACAAGCATGAACAAACACACAAATCTTATTATTGTCGTAAGGTGCTGTGCTCTGCAATTTACAGTATCGCGGGGGAGCCAAGTTAGTTCATCAGCCACGCAAGGTACACATAAGTTAACTGGATACCTTAGTTCAAGAAATGAATTTTCGGATATCGGCTCTCTATTGTCACTCATCATGACTCAGTTCCCAAAGGCTAGTTGGTATACGACCTGAGTCGAGTGTGTGTTTAGAAATGCCGGCGGACGGAATATATGCCGGCTGTCATGTCGCTAAATAAATAAGACAGAAGTGAACTCTTTTTGTTCTTTGCAGAGAGAGAGAGAGAGAGAAGGAAAGGAAAAGTGGAACAGGATAGCATCATCTCACCGCGCCGTGCCGGTATCCGATCGCGCCCAATCGACCCCGGCAAGTCGGCATCTCAACATCCACCTTTTCCAAACGCCCAATTTTTTAGTCTGGGGTGGTTATAGTTACTATTTCTATAGAGGATACGGATACAGTCTTGGAGGATAGATGGGACAACCCAAGATGTGAATATTTGATGTATAAAAAGATAGTAATGAAATAGAGATATATTGAGAGTAAAACTTGATATAGATATATGTATACATATGTTAAAGAATCAATATATTCACATGCATGTCACTCGCTTCTTCGGCACCATAGTCTAGACACACAACTGCCACCCCCCAAAACAAACGCCCAAAAATCCTACCCTCCATTCACTACCAAACCCGCTAGTGGACAAGCCCGTTGCTGTCTCGGAAGTACGGCTTCATTCTCTGTACATATTGAAACTCGCACTACACTTTGCTTGAACCCTTTTTTTTCTTTCCTGGTTGCCGTCTCTTCCAGACTCTGATAGATTTTCGCCCATAGTACACGCTAAGAATAGAACCACTTACAGTACCGGCTTGCGTCGCTATTCCCCCTGGAGCTTTGTCCTCTTCCCCATCTTCAATCTTGCAACTCAACAACATCTCTCTCCATTCCCCTCACTCAATCTTGTGTAGCGGCTTTTCTCGTTCCTGCTTTTATTATTCCTTTACCCTTTTTAGCATCTACGCTACACACTTTTACACACCCCTCCCGTTCCCTCTTCGGACTTCGCTCTTTCGTGCTTCGTTCGTGCTCCCGCTGACTGACGGGGGCGGCTTGTCACTGTCACTCCAGGGGGTCCTAGAGCAAAGGTCCATTTAAGCCAAAGGAGGCCTAGAAGCCGCTTCTGCCAAGCTCTCCTCTATCCCGCCATTGCTCTCTCAGTTGCAACTCACTCACACATACATTACATACATTACGATTTTGAGCCTCATCAACAACTTCACAATTGTTCCCGATTAAACGGAAAACAAATACAACCATTGAATGATACCGCGATAAATGCCTTCCGCTCTGCAGGCCGACATGGATCCCCTCGCCGTCGTCGGCCTCCCTACCACAACCGCCATCACAGGCCTTCTCGAGGTTGGCGCCGCAGCTATCGACATCCTCAGCGACCTCAACATCTCGCCTCAGCACGACACCCTCGTTCTCAACGCCCTTCTCCGCGAGGTTAAAGAGTGTCGCTCCTCGATTCACGCCTTTTACAAAACCCTCAGCCTCATCGAGAACGGACAGATTCCCATTCCCGCTCGCGCATCTTGGATCCCTCTCGACACCCTCGTGGCGACTCTCACAGATACCGTCCTCGCCTTCTCTCGTCTCTCGTCGCTATGCTGCGCCGTCGATGAGGAGTCCACAAGATCTAGTCCCGAAGATGCGGCAAAGCATTTCGAGAAACGCATCAAGGCGCTCTGCGCAAGGATTCGGTGGCATAACCTTTCGATTGCTATGATGATGACAATAGTGAACTGGTAAGTTTCAACAGCGAACGTGCGAGCGATCAGCAAAAGCAAGGCAAATGGCAAGACCATAGGAAAAGCAGGACATGTGCAGGCATACACCCTGCTAATTCCCACTTGGCACACGGACCTCTGCACGATCAATTGAAAATGGGAATGGATTTGCTGACGGAAAAAATTAAACAGCCCCGGAGAAAAAGACGCAAAAAACAGCCGCGACGAACTCGCCCATCGTGTGGCTCGACTTCTCACATTCAACGTCGGCCTCGCAGCTCGATTACGACATACAACCTCGAGTCGCCCCGGATCCGGTTCCTCGGCCGCCAAGACGACCGTCTCGGTCACCGAATCCCCCGAGATCACCCCCGTCAATGTGGGGCGACCCTCCGCTCCGGCCTCTTGGCCGTCCAACTCACCCTCACCCTACTCCGGAACCCTCGCAAACCTCACCACCCCCAAGTCCCTGTCGAGAGTTATTCTGCCTATCGAGCTGAGGGAGCTGCGTGATGACTTTGAGTACTACTCCGGTGCATTACCCCAGCAGGTCGGCAGCTGCGAGTTTCCTACTGGTGGTGTGTTGGTTGGCACTCCGTACAACATTACTTCGGCGCGATGAGGCCTGCTTATTGGCTGTATCAGGTACGGGAGATAAGACAAGGTCCCAGCGGATCTACATGTCATCTGGATAAGATGACAAATATGCAAAGTCGGTGTTTAGGTTGGAATCAGTGTGCGGCATTCTAAAGCCAGTTCTGGTGGTTAGGGATGGATTTAGACGGGCATTTTTCCACTTGGGTTGTTATGTGTAATGATGTTTTTTTATTACTTTTTTCACATGGAGTCGATTTAGCTAGGCATTTGCAATTATTAACGTAGAGATATCCATCCAATCAATTAATCAGCCATTACTTGGCATTGTTCGTGTGTGCGTGCTATGTATGCTATGCTATCATGAAATGCTATGCCATGAGATGCTCTTCTTAAATGAAGAGCTTGCTACCGTGGTACTTGGTCTTGTCAGAGTACGTCTCAGTCTGGACAGTGGCCTCGGAAGATCGCTCAGGGAAACCCTTGAATGACTTGGCAAAGGTGGCGACGGAGTGGGCGATGAGCTGCGGGATGTTAGTGTTACCGCCCATCAAGACATGTGATAGAATGTGACTTACCTTGGTGTTCACCTCCCAGGCAGTGTAGTTGACGTTGGTCAGATCGTCACCGATCTGGTGGTAGTTCTTATCGTACCAGACACCAGCCTCTCCGCCAAACATCTCAACTTCATCCTCGGTCTTGACGCCCTCGGCACCAGTAGCGATACCACCAGCGGGAATACCATTACGGATGAAACCATCGTAGTCGCTACGGCCATCAAAGGGAATAAAAGTATAGTTGAGGCCCTGCTCCTCGTACCAATCAACGTAGAGGTTGCGCAACTCCTCGGAGCCCTTGGGGTTAGCGGCGTTGGTGGCGTTGTAGATCTGGTAGGCAAAGTTGGGACTGGCCATCATGTCGTAGTCCATGAAGAGGCGGATCTTGCGGTTCTCTTCCTCGGAAAGGACAGAGACGTAGTGGTCGGATCCGAGGAGACCCTCCTCCTCGGCAGCCCACCAGGCGAAGCGGACGCAGTTGTTGACGCGGTACTTGGTCAGCTGGACAGCAACCTCGAGCACAGAGATGCTGCCAGAACCGTCGTCGTTGATACCAGGGCCCTCGGCGACGCTGTCACTGTGGCCGCCGAGCATAACACAGTTCTCGGGGTCGCCACCGCGGGTCTGGGCAATGACGTTGGTAGTGGAAATGGTCTTGACCTCGCCATCGATGTAGGCAATAGCGTCGACCTCCTCGCCATCCTTGAGCTTCTTGGCAACGGCCTTGCCCTCGTCACCGCCGAGGCCAAAAGTGGCGACGTGATCGGGAGAGGGGGTTCCTAGAGTTCCGTGGACATCACCCTTCTCGTAGTTATAAACAACGGCCGCAACGGCACCTGCCTTGCCAGCATTGCCGGACTTTGTTCCAAAGGGACATGTTCCACGGAGGACGAGCGCGATGTTGCCCTCGACAGACTTGGGGTAATCGGACTCGTCGCATCCTTCGTTATCGACGAGAACGAGCTTTCCGTGAACAGGCTCTTTGTTCTTTGTAGGAGGAGTCAGGCCCATGGGCGCAGCCTCCTTGGGCACATCGTTGCCGAGAACGAGTCGCGACTCAAAGACATTACCCGAAACCGCAGGGAATTGCTGGTTCGAGACGGAATAGTAGCCGCCCAATTTAGCCAGTTCAGCGTGAATGTACGACAGCGTGCCGAGATGACCTGGTTACAAGTTCACACACACAAGTCAGTTCCAAATTACATTTCATGATGAACAACCGCCGATCTCGGCCCTCGAAAAACTCACCTTCACTGCCAATGACGCGAGTAGGATGACCGTACTCCTCTTCTCCATTCTTGGCAATCTCGTACAGATCCTTTGCTCGCGCCTCGAGATTCTCGGGCTTGATGCTCTTCTGCAGCTCCTTGGTGTCAACCAGAGGCAGACCGCCGTCGGCGCTACTAAAAGGGTTCCATGAGACCTTGGGGACTTGGAGGTTGAGAGGGATCTGAAGAGCTGATACGCCAGACGACAAAGCCGCCGTGGCAGCTACCAAACAGAATCCCTTTGTTGTCATTTTTACAGAAATGTTTATGATGATAACAAAAAGAGGGAAAGGAAGAAAGAGGGTTGTAAGAGGGAGAAGAGAAGGGTTTCATTCGGACCCGGGGCCGCGTCCAGGTGATACAAGCTTGTGACGTGATGACCTTTGAGCTAGGGACGGGGATACGCTGCTGGTCTTGGCTCACTGCAGCTTAGCTTGGTTGCTATGCCAGGCACCCGAGGCAATGCTTATCTTTTCTCCTTAGCTGGGTGCCAGGGCCATCCTTTCCCCGCGCCCTAGTCTATCTTGGGTTCGTGTCTTGGCGGTGTCCTTACCCTGGACTTTTGTGCCGTCTTGTATGTTGTAATGGGTTGTAAGTCCATGCAAGTCGGGATAAATGTTTGTATTGTATGATAAAACTCTTTGCTTCTTTTATCTTCAGACGGACTAAGACTAGGTGACCACAAGATACTTTTTCTGTGTGTTACAAGTCAGGCAAGGAACCAAAGTCCGCACGTCTGCTCATACTCGTCCATTGTGATATGTGATGTAAAGGCCGGACGGGATTTCACACGATGACCAATTTAACCAAAAACTCTACCTGTCATTGCATGAACGTGTGTCTCAAGTCATCATCCCCTACCTGCAGCATATCAAACAAGAGAGTGATTTCATTAATAAACCGTGCTAGGTAGGTAGCAGTGAACTAGATAAACCCTCTGGAGGCTTACTGAATACCTGGTTAAAATATTCTCTAAAACTGACCTAAAGGTTCTTGTCGCTATCCTAATCCTTATATGATGAGAGCTTTGGTAAATCTACTTAATTACGACTCTACATGATGCATCCCGATACTGCATACCTCAGTCAGACCTGCTGCAACAGCCCTTCTCAGCTTCCTATTGGTCATACCAATTGAACTTCCAAGACCATATATTGAAGCCACTATCACTTGGTATGGCTGAGAACCGTCAGCTCACTCAACCAGAATAGATAGAATGCTTACATGAGAGCAACTGCTGACTGCTGACATGATGGTCTACAATAAGTAGTTAAGAGTAACCCAGTTGGCTTATTCGAACTCTCCCGAGTTTCTTCGTTATCACCAAAGTCCAGTCTTATACGGACCCTACAATGCATCCTGCTTATACGCTCTACATCGGCCTCGAAGCTCGTGTAGCGGAGTGGAAGAACGACATGTGCGCTACTGTCAACAAGGCTTTTACTGCACCGAATGATGTCTGGAATCAAGTAAGTTTAGTGATTGAACAGAAAAAGCAGACACGTGTATACTTATACCGGGACGTAGGTGGATGAGAAGAAACCTCTCATCATGGAGAAGCGCATGGAAGAAGGACGATCTGGATTGGAGAAGGAATGGCAGGAGAAGAAATAACCAGATGATGAAGTCTTGGGGGATTGGTGAGCCAAGACTACCATTCCAAGCTATGGATTTATCTGCCGGTTTCATTGTTACGTGGATAATTAGTCTGACCTGACCTGAATTCACATATCCCCTTGTCTTCTCCAACAGTCTACTCACAGGATGAATTACCAAGGTAGGAAATATTTCAATGATAGCGGCCTTCTCATTCGTCACAATGCATATCAGATCACATCTCTAGTAAACCAACGCTTCATTCTACCATTTCCCATCTCAAAACCCCGCCCTCCCTCCAAATCCCCATCCGATCTGACGCGCAACATAAATCTCGATGTCCAAATCGTCCGCCCACGCCCACACCAGTCCGGGGTTCTTCTGGAACATTCGTCCCGCGGCGACAAGATCGAGCGGTACGTCGTCGTCGTCTTTACCGCCGGTGATGAGCTCCTCGGCTAGGGTGCCCGTCTTGATGCTGCCGACAGTGCTGACCAGCATCTTGTCGCCGACGACCTTTTTGATGTGCTTGGCAAACTTGGCCTGGTAGCCTGGCCCGCCTTGGACTTTTTGCTCCGGGTGGTTACCGCCGCTTGATACGTCGATCACGTCGACGCCGCGCTCGGCGAACAGCTGCGAGAGCTTGGCAGCTTGGTCGACGGTCCAGTTCTCGCCCGCGTACTCGGGGTTGGTATCGAGCCAGTCGGACGCACTGATGCGCACGAAGAGGGGCATCGTCTCGGGGATAACAGCGCGCACTTCCTCGACGAGCTCAAGCGCAAGACGAGTCCTGTTCTCAAAGCTTCCGCCGTACTGGTCCGTCCTCTTGTTCACGCTGGGCGTCAGGAACGAGCTGACAAGGTACCCGTGCGCAAAGTGCAGCTCGATCACATCGAAGCCAGCCTCGACAGAGCGGTTGGCGGCCTTGACGAAATCCTTCTTGAGCTGGTTGATCTCCTCGATGGTCATGCTGCGGGGCGTGGGGTAGTGCTCGTCGAAGGGTTCATCGCTGGGTCCTACGACGTCGTTGGGCCAGCCGTTGACTTCTTCTGTGGCAGTTGCGCCTAGACTGAGCCATGGGGCTACGCAGCTGGCTTTGCGGCCTGCGTGGGCGAGTTGGATGGCGATGTTGGCATTTTGGCTGTGCGCAAAGTCAACGTTCTTGCGGAGAGTATCGATATGGGCGTCGAGCCAGATGCCAGCGTCCCTTGATCTGTTAGTTTCTGTAGACACATTCCTTCTCTCTGAGATCAAACTTACTCAGGTGTGATACGACCATTGGCCTGCACGGCAGTGGCCTCAACCATCATAAGTCCAGGCTAAAAACGTCAGTTTACTGTCTCAGCTCACGCTATTCGGCAACGTCACTTACACCACGCTGAGCCATGCCTCCGTAATGGGTGATGTGCCAAGGCGTCATGAAACCCTCATGGCACGAGTATTGACACATGGGGCTCACCCAGATCCTGTTCTGCATCGTGACACCACGAATCTTGAGCGGCTGGAACAATTTAGGCACAGGTCTTCCATCGCTGGGTTTGATGGCCAGACCCGCGGGGGGATCTTGCTCTGGAGTGTAGAAAGGGACACCCTTGGCTGCCTTGTTGGGAATGGGATGGCTGCACTTTTCGCTCTTTGCGGGTGCGGGAGTTTCGGGTCTTGACACGGGAACGCCATGGTGAGGATGAACAATTCGCTTGGTGAGATAGGCGGACATGATGAGATGAAAATGAAGGTATCACGATGAGATAAATATATCACAGTGGATGAATCTCTAAACTTCATCACGACAACGGGAATAGCAGTTTATATATGGTAGCATTACGGGTCAATGATGTGGGGGATTATAAATCTTAACCATCAAAAATCGGCATGATCTCCATCGTCGCATGGCGGGGATCTCAAAACGTAGGGCATTACTTAAAAAGTTCGGCATTGATATCGGGAGTGGGCAACAACCATTGGCTCTTTAAGCATTGAAGCATTTATAATAAATAACGTTGCCCAGATGGTGGGTCTACTATCTATATTACCAATTGATCTAAGCTGGTCGGTCATGCTTTGTTGCGTACACAATTATAAATCCGCTCGCCTCATAAAATACATATGCTCGGTCCGACTCTCATCCAGCGATTCTCCACGTTCATCGTGGATCAATCAAGCAACCTGCTGTTCACTCTGCGAATCCTGCCACTTCTTCGGTGGCCTGAGTTTTGTTCTGTAGCTGCAACATTCCTTCCAATTAAGCCAGTTGTGCTGTGTCTCTTTCTTCCCCGTTCGAGCTCTTCTGCCTCTTCCGTATCTGCCTTGAGGGCTCCAAGACTCTTGCGATTTCTCACTCTTCGTTCATCATCAGGATCCAAGAATCGATGAATGGTGCGGTGATCCAAAATTCTTTCTTCTTTGTCATGTGGTCCCGCCTTATCAGTCTTGGGCCAAATGTACCCGTAAAGCTTGGAGTGCCGCTCGCAGCGAGGGCACGAGGCTCGTGTAAAATATGCGTTCTGTTGTACAAAGTAACCGTCGCAGATGGTGCATTGGATCCAAGCCATCTCAGGTTCTGATAGAAGTAGCGGTGTAAGGAGGTAATCGCCCGGTATCCGCACTCGAGAAGGGGGTGTGTCTTGCTTATAGACACGACGTTGATGTTTCTTTCGCTTTGGTTGATCTTCCCCATCAGCCGCTTGACCCTCCTCAACCGTCTCGATACTAGTTGCAATTTGTGCAACTGGCGGAGGTACTACTATAGCTTCCTTCATTTTCTTAGACTCAGTTTCACCCTCGGTCTCAGACTCCAGGGGGTCGTTCAAAATGGCCTGTATAGACATGGTATCCAAACTGCTTCGGTTGCTCGACGCTCCGTTCTTCTGTTGTGGTGATCGTGAACCTTCCGTGCTCTGTGGCGAGACTGGCGCGACTCTGTTGTGTTTACTGTTCTGCTTCGTTAATCCGCCCTTCAATGGCGTTTGCAAAGGCTCTGGTGTCTCCTTCTCAGGTGAAGTCACATCCGTCTCGACAACACCGCTTGACGATTCACTAGCTGTCACAGATGTGCTGCGTGATGAAGCGTCGGAGACTATTGGCTCAACTCCGAGCTTTTGTCGCTTCGCTGGGGTCTTGGGTGGTGTTGCTAGAGCATCTTGTGTTCGTTTGCGACTGGTTTGTTCGACAGATGGAGATCTGGCAGACGATGCATCATGAGCCAGCAGTGAGCCTCTTGAATTAGCCTTCGTAATCCGTGGTCGCATATCGGGGGTAACTGATGGTGTTCGTGAAGAACCAGAGATGCTGTCTTCTCTTCGTCGTCTTCGGAGTGAGTAACCATCCGACTTGTTCTGTTCAATGCTCGTCTGCACTGGTGCTGTCCCCTCTTCTGGCTCCCATGCATTCCTCAACAAGTCCTCGCATGTTTTGCACAAGCATTCACAGTTGTTGTCGCCAAAATAGTTGTCTCCATACGTAACTGTGATTTCCTCTCCTGCTTCAATCGCCCTCGTTGCAACAATCTCGATTCCGGCATGGCTCATCCTCATAAGTTTGGCGTTCGCATCGCAATCGTGATTCGCAAACCGTGCAGGTCCCATAAACAGGCTGGTGCACTTGCTTCGTGAGCTGACAACAATGCTGAAATCCTTCTTCTGAGATGAGATCGCCTTTTCCTCCTCTGGTGTAATGACGACCTGAACTCCTGATAGGTATTTGATGGCCTCGTTGCGTCGGATGGGTCGTCTAGCCGTTACGGCTGCCTCGTGGCTGACAATCGTGTATCGGTTCGTTGAGCTGACCTCCCAGGGACAATCGGGTAGATAAATCTGCACATAACGTCTGAGATGTTTTCGAAAGTCCTCCTTCTCCTTGTCGGTCTTCAATCCATTGTGAAATCTTTTGAGTCCGTTTGTTGCCAGTAGTCGCTTCTCAGCACTCTCCAAATCCTTCTTCAACACCACCTCCTCTTGTAGGATCTTGGTAATTTCCTCCTCCCTCACACCTCGTGAGGGGTGATAAGATGTGCGGTTTTTAGGAACTGTTGTCCAATAAAAGACCTGGCAGTGTTAGAGTCGCATTGCCTTCTCAAAGGATGCTCGTTCATAAACCACTCACATGATCAACCAGGGCATCCGTGAGGATGTCATCATATGCTGACACTTGAGCCAGTGTCATGCGCGGCTTCTTGCTGGCCGCAGTTTGTGAAGGAGGCATTTTACCAAGCTCAAAGTCTCTTTCAAGAAACCTTTCCTCTTGAGCTGCTATTGGAGAAGCGAAGGAGAGTACGTGGCCCTCAAAAGACTAGCTGTAAAAGTCCGAGCGAGAAAAGAGCGGAGATGTCGATCGTTGGTTCACTGAATCACAGCCTTTTCGGGACCACGGTTGATGCTTTTCAGCTCCCGTAGAGCACAGATACCAGAGGTGAAGGAAAGAAAACCAAAGTCAATCGTTGTTGTTCCAATTCAGCTCATCCGTGCCGCAACGTCATAGCCTGAACAAGAGCAGTGGAGATTTCAATCGCTTCAGTAAGGACCGATGATAGAGACAGACGAGGCTCAGACTTGGACGAGGGAGTGGTGATACAGCGTATGGCCCTTTCAAGGAATCGGACTTGAAGGAGGGAAATGATGGTCAAGGTGGAATGACATGTTAGTCGCCCGCTTACTTCGAGGTTAGGGGTTGCTTTGTTCCTCCTTCCCTGATCAAGGCCGGTTTGGGGCATTGGCCAGGCGACGGGTGGGGCGGTGTCTTGAAGTGAGATGTTTAATCAATCAAAGTGTGGCTCAACTCCAACTGTGGCTGTGAGCACGTGATACTAATCGAAAAGTTCAGTTGGGCAAGTTGACGATATCCCGAGTCGAACCGTGGTGAGAGTAGAGCTATCGACCCTCCGCGTGCGGACAAACAGTCAAGATGATTCAATTAAAGGTGTGTTTTCTGAGAATTTGCTTCATTTCTATTTACTGATTATGGTAGACAATGCTTAACTGCATCGACAACTCGGGCGCCGCCCTTGTTGAATGCGTCTTGGTCGTTGGCCAAAAGCGACATGCCCGAATCGGTACGACATACCTCACTATACGATAAACCCTACAGTGCCAACGAATATTCGAAAATACTCCGACTGGTAACTAACTGTTCCTTAGGTGATCGTGTTGTTGTTGTTGTCCAGGAGCAGCGTGGTAGCTCCTCTGGTGGTATGGCCGGTATCTCTGCCGCCAACAAGGTCAAGCGAGGAGACATTCGTCACGCCGTCGTCGTCCGAACCCGATACCCTACACAGCGCCGAGACGGATCAGTTGTCAAGTTCGACGACAATGCCTGTGTTCTGTTGAACAAGGCTGGTGATCCCGTCGGTTCACGTATCAACGGTGCTGTTGGCGCAGAGCTGAAGCGCAAGAAGTGGAGCAAGATTCTGTCAATGGCACCCATGCAAGCTTAAAAAAATTACAATAGCGATTACGAGAGTGAGGGGATGGATGGTGATGTATAAAAGACACAGGATAGACCAGGGGAACAAGGTTGGCTGACAACAGCCGTGTACGAGTGGAATACTGTACAATTACGAATACTATACTCGGGTATATGCGAGGCGTTGATGCGAGAATAAAGACACCTTTCAGCTCTTACATTTCACAAGATGGTTGCAACATATCACGTAAGACGATCCCCTAAGGCTTTAAACACAAGACTGCGAATGGCAGCTTGTCCATATTCAATTTCCTTCTCCAAACACATCTACTGTTATGTGCAGTCTAATACAGGACCATAAAATACAGGTTCAATCTCCTTCTAAAAATTCCTGGCGCCAATGACAGAGCCTTGTCATAACCTTTTCTAACGCCGTGCCAAATACAAATGATAATGCGAGCATCCTCCACATCTTGCACAGCGACGTGTCGGTGCCTGGGTATCGATACAAGGTCTCGCTCAAGTGAAAATGTGGCCGCATTCGCAGCAGACGTAGAACAGTTTCTGAGACGACGTTAATATGATGATCATTACTGGCACGTCAAAGGAATTCACTTACCATGCCAGTTTCGGCGCTTCGCTGCTGAGACTGGAAGAAGACAGCTTCGGTGTGCTGGCAACTAGGGCAGGTCTTTGTAGATCGCGGGAGCTGCAGCGCGCAAAAGAAAATAAAGTCAGCCAGCAGTCTTTAAGCGACGACAAGCGGGTTCCAAAGAAGACGCGAGCCACCCGTGCTCCAACTGCTGTTTCCAACTTCAACTTTGTCATGTCACAGTTGGCAGATAAATGTCCGCCGCCGGATTATAATACCAAAGCCCGAGCATGTGCCAGCCAGCCCAAGATAATAATGTTCGTGCCAGTCATGTCGTCATATTCATGGTCGTCGTATGCAGTTCATAGTCGTCTTGAGAGGCTCATGAGTCGGAAAGCATGGAGATTTCGTCAAGAAACTCTTCACTCACATCGGAGAGGAAGTCATCAGACTCGGTCTTTGTGTCATCGAAGTCCTCGTCCATCATCTCCTCATCGTACTCGGCAAAGGGGTCCTCCCATGGCAAGGTGAACTGGCACATGCCCGTGATGGGCTGACTGATCTTGTTCAAAGAGGCAACCATATGGCAATCAGGCTTGCCGCAAGAGGTGCAGTAAATGACTCCACCACAACCGTGGCAGAGAATAGGTGGAAGGTCACTAACCGTTGGATCGGAGCCAACATCCTGGGTGACACCGGCGGTCTCACCAGCCGAGGTGTTGAGGACATTGCGGAAAACGCAGGTAGACTTGGCGTCCTCGGTGTACTGGCAGGTTCGGCAGGTAAACTGGAGCTTGTGAGCATCCTGGTCCTCCTTGGGATAAAGCATGTTGGAGCATTCGGAGCAGAATCGGAAAGTAATCTGCTCGAGCTTCTTGTCGGCTTCAGCGCCCTCGTAAGAGGTGGTAGACTGGGGAGTCGCCATTATATCGGTCGCGTTGTGGTTGTAGTGGTGGTGTGGAGGTGAACAGAATGATTGCTTGCTTGGTGGAAATGCAAAAAGCAGAAGCAAAAACCGAAATACTCGTATATTTCGAGCCGTGAGTTAAAGGCGAATGTTCGTTTGTCACTCTAAAGTAGAGGTCGATATGTTGATGAAAGAAGAAGAAGAAGGGAAGAATCGAAGAAAGGCGGCAAGTGCTGGAAAATAGTCCAGGCAGACAGTGGGAGGGGCTCGCTTTGGTTGCTTCGCTTTCCGTGATCCACTTTTTCTTTCGGGTGTTGAATTTGGGTGATTGCCTGGTTTTTGGCTTTTGTGTGGTTGGGCTGAGTTGGGTTGGATGGATTACAGGCAACAAGAGTTTGGAATAATTTGTAGTAAACAAAAAGATGTTGTGTTTTTGTGAGGGTTGCTTGAGGGTTAACTGTAGTTCAAAAGAATAATAATTATTCAAGTCTAAATTACAGAAGAAGAGAAGGAACAAAGCTACAAGGTTGGCAGCTAGTCGGGTTTTGTATGGGTATGGATGGGTATGGAAATCAGCAAGTGACTTTGAGCAAAACCAAGGCACAAATGTTATTCTACGTGTAGTTTCATCCCTCACTGGCCTCGTGTGGGCGGTCACACCTGTGTGGGTGGGTAGACAAGATCAGATTTCTTCTGCAGCGCCTTGCTATGGTTGACTCCCCTTCTCTCTACCTATTTCACGGTCTGATGTTGTAGCTCATGCAAGTGGCAAGGCAAAAACACTGGGACAATGTGCTTCTGACAGGGTTTATTCTGCGGTGACTCACGGCTTCAGCGAGTTGACAGCTCTTGATTAGATGTGAGGCGGTGATGCCTTAGAGTCATTCCATCTCGAGGCAGTGAGAATATGCTTGGATCGTGCGTGTAAGCACACCAAGGTGAGGGTTTTGGCGACACTCTTTGATTGGTTCATCTCTGTTCTGGTTGAAAATATAGCGATGCATAGTCTACTGCTGTGGATAAAACACAAGGCTGGCTAAGCAGGGAATGTTCGCATCATCACTTGTGCGTTAATCAGGCACAATGTAACATCTGTCACGATAAGGACTAAATTATAGTGATATGCACGCAAGAGACACGCATCGGGATGGCTCATATTGATCAGCCAACGTGAAGGCGGATGCAGGAACACGCTTTTCTGCCACATCTAACAATGTAAGGTGCGGACAAGTGATCAATATGTGGCACATGAAGGGCTGGATGAGGTGCACGAGACCATCACGATCGCACCAAAGCGGAATTTGAGACACGATCAACAGAAAAGGCCTCAGACCCGTCCACGTGTATGAATTACGTAGTATACATTTATTTCACGATAGACTTGTTGTGAGTTCCTGTTGAATGAGCCAGGGCCCCAGTCAATCATGGGCTTTCGATTGCGGCAGCTTGTGCTTTGGTCAAAGCCCATATTCGTCTGTCAAAAGCTACTTTTTAGACCTACGGATCTTGGCCAACTTGCACTAGAACATTAGAAGCTTGAGCCTCAATTTCTGTGCGTCACTAAAGCGGTGTTTGTCCAGCTAAACCAGCCCACTTTCAAATATTTCCCTCGCAATCCACACTTATACGATAGCAGTCCATGTCAGTCTTGTTCTATCTGAGCATAGAGCAAAACGACTGCAAACCTACAGAGCTGACAGATACGGTGAGTTAGTTGGACCTTGAGCGGATCGTGCTGGACGACCGGTTTGATGTGATTCAATGCAAGGAAATATGGTTACGATGCGAAAGAGTCTGTGATAGACCAGTGAATCAGTTACAGATCCGAAAGTAACTTCGGCTTTAGTATGTGCGATATGCTGCCCAAGTTCCCGTGGCTTCTAACGGCGACTAGTTGACTACAGTACCTTTATAAGGCTCCAAACTTCGACTTCAGACATCTTATCTTTTCCCTTCAGACTACTAGTCAGCCAGCTCAACCCTTCCCAGAAAGGACTACCAAACAATCAAGGTCTGTCAAACTTTTCGGCCTTTCACCGCTTCCTAAATCTTTGTGATCCAAGCTCTCATAGTGTTCAGCGCATTTGCTTGTAACCTGTTTCTAAATCTACCCACAGATTGAATCTCATGAAACTAGACATCGTTTTCCGGGGCTCCCCTCATTGACCAGCTATTAAAACCAGGGCAGCAGCACCACGTAGCGTTTAACTTCGGAACAAGGTTCAGGGCTAGAGGGAGAGTGACAGCCCTGCATATCATCCTAGATTGACATGTCAACGTACAGCGTGTACTGGTCCTCATTTACCCCAGGGGAATGGTATAATGGAGAGGAGCAAAGAGTTATGGACCTCAGAAGGGTTAGTAGTGACTTGGATCGTTGATCCGAACTATTGGTTTGTTCCGTGAAGCGTAAGAGTCGAGGACAACCCAATCCACTACTACGCAGTAACAAGATATCACACACTACCAGGTGGGTTACAATAAAATAGGCACGCCAAAGCTCTCTCGCCATAAAGATTAGGATAGGACAAAAACCTCTAGGTCAGCTTTAGAGAATATTTTGACCAGATTTTTCTGTAAGCTTCTTCTGGTGTGTCTATTTCATTGTACCTATCTGACTATGTATACGTTGGATTGAACTTGAGTCGTAGGGATGCACCAGATTGAGTGCAGCTTTCGTGTCGAAACTCTATTCATTAGTTCTACCTACTTATGCAAAGAAGATTCAGCTTGTAACGGTACCACGAGTCTGGTGACGTTGAACCCCTTGTTTTAGCATCCACTAGAAGCGACCCCATGACCTCGACATCAGTAAGCATGTCTCTTTATTGTATCAAAGTCAGACCCTTTTAGACTCTATTAACCAAGTTGGATTCATCCCTCGCTATGAGATAAAAAGGCGTCTTGGTTCAAGGGAGGAGACGAAATCATCAGGCGCTTGTTAGAGGTTGTGTCGCTGCCGGGTAAGGGGTCGGGTAGCCTATCATGACCCTCCATTTAATAGAAGTCGGGTGGGTGAAGGACGCACACCCCGCGTCAAACCCCGCGCGTGGTTGCCATGCCATGCGGCGTTGCTGAGGCAAGCGGGGGCACCTTTCCATTTCTGTTTCTGATGGACGGCACGTCATTGTTCCAGTACCTAAAGAAAGGAAAGGACCCAGGCCAGCTCCATCAGCTCCAGCTTACCTCCATCGCACTGAACATCTCTTTGGTTAGCAGCTTTTTCTTCATCCAACTAAGGCAACAATTCAACGATAGATACCATATCTACGACGCTGTATTCAGCTCACTTCAAACTTCTCTTATACCCACTTCAAAGTCAATACCGATATCATTATGGTAAGAATCGCAACCCCAAACTTCCTACTCACGATCCCCAAAAGATCTCATCCGCTTAATTCCATTGGTTTCCAAAAATATCCTGAACTTCTTCAGTACAAGCTACTAATATCTGCGCTCTAGGCTGACACCGGTCTTCCTCCTGGCTGGGAGGTCCGACACTCCAACTCCAAGAACCTCCCATACTACTTTAACTCCGCCGAGAAGCTCTCGCGATGGGAACCCCCCTCCGGCACCGATACCGAGAAGCTCAAGCATTACATGGCTACTAACCATAGCGCCGGTTCTCGTCCTGGCGCCGTCTCTGGTGTCCCTGAGGGTAAGATCCGCGCTGCGCATCTTCTGATCAAACATCGTGACAGCCGACGACCCAGCAGCTGGAAAGAGGTATGTAGTCTTCAAGAACAACATCCCCCATGATTCCATCGACGGCTGGCTAATACAATGGTTACAGGCCGAGATCACTCGTTCCAAGGAGGAGGCCTTCGAGATCCTCAAGGAGCACGAGCAGAAGATCAAGTCTGGCAGTATCAGTCTTGGCGAACTTGCTCTCACCGAGTCCGACTGTTCCTCAGCTCGCAAGCGAGGAGATCTGGGATACTTTGGCAAGGGAGACATGCAGAAGGAGTTTGAGGAGGCTTCTTTTGGTCTTGCGCCAGGCCAGATGAGTGAAATTGTGGAGACAGCCAGCGGTCTGCACTTGATTGAGCGGTAAGTTCATCTTTGAGTGAATTCTGAGCTTCTTACTGATGTGTCTAGTCTGGAATAAACTGGAAAAAGTATATAAATGATCAAATGCTGTAAATTGACGGAGCAGAGCGTATCGTTAACGTCCCCCGCCCAATCCTTCGCGAATCATTTTTCGAAAATTCTCTTGCTTTTTAACCCGTGACACACATGAGGACTATGAATCTTAGTGAGATTGGGATTATCAAGTCTTGTCTTTTTACATTACTCTGTTAGGTCTAAGTATCTACAGTACCCATCAACAACTGGCTTCTACCAGGCTTGCACTTTTCGCCGTTCTAACCGTCTCCCTAAGCAAGTATATAACTCTAAACAACAGGCATATTCAACGCGGCCACGTCTATCCTGGATTTATAGCCGTCTTTCTCTTCAGCTGGCCAAACTCAAAACGACCCCCTTGAAGGGTTCTACCGTTGTGAAAACCACCGTCATGACACCGGACACCGTCATGGCAAGAGCAGCGTAGGGTGCAGCACGACTTTTAGTTTCATAGAGATACGAAACACCCATGGCTGCGCCGTTGATACCAACGGTTATACCTGCGGAAATGGTAAAGGGGTCATCACCACTTGCCAAATCTTGCTGGGCTGTCTTAAATAGAGGCCGGAGGCTCAGACGCGAACTTCTGCTTTCTGACTCAGGAAGGTTAGTGCCTGAATGACTGCTGTTGTCTTCTCGCTTAACACCCAACTTGTCCAGCACGAAGGGGTAGCAGAGTTGACCAAGAATCCCATTGCTTACCACGAGGGCAGCGTTGACACCGAGGTTTCCACCCAAGGCCGCCATCGCTGGCTTGGCAAGTGCCAACGTTGTGCTTCGTGCCGCGAATGCTAACGCTTCAGGAGAGTCCAGACCGATAAAGTTACCTGCGAGCACCGATACAAAGACGTTGCCGGCTGCAGCGGCTATCGCCAGTAGGACCGTTAGCAATCCAGCTAGGCTGAATAGTTGGCGTTGACACTCGTACAATTTGAAACCCCATATCAGAATACCGCACTCGAGGATTGAAAGCGCAGCATCACCAGCACCGAACCACGGAGTCCGGTCATCCGAAAGGGGCGTTCCTGTTGCCACGGATGTCCATAGGACGTAAAGAGGAGTGCTGCTGCTAAAGTCCTTCAGTACTTTGGGCAGACTATCGAAGCCATATGCGCCAGCCTTGGCTCGGGTATATGCCGTCATCAAAAGAGTCGTGAACAGAACAGGGTTCATAAGCGTGACGATCGCGTTCTTGAGCTTAGGCATGTCGGTGCATATCTTGGAGGTTTTGACTTCTCGCTGAAGTCGTAGAGTGAGTGCCCATATGAACCACAGGACGCACCCATCGAGAATGCGGTCCTCATTGGCAGCAGCAGCTATTGGTGCACCGATGACGAAGATGCCAATGAACGAGGCGAGTAAGGGGAAGTTGGATGTCCAGAATTGCCACATTCGGGAAGCATCGACGGGATCTTTGAGAGCGATAGATGATCTTTGACTGACTGTGGTGGAGGGCGCAGTATCTCCTTCGGGTGCCGATCGGCTGTTGACCTTTTCACGATGACCGAACATGGGCCGAGGCATTTGATCCAGAGTTGAGTCAGAGAGCCAGCTGGTTTCAATCCGTGGCGGGACTGCCGAGTGAGGTTGAGGGAGACAGAAATGGTCGGGAACCTGGGTGGTCCAGTTTGCTGCAAAGGTCATGATGAGAAGTGACAGAGCAAAGACCATGACCCACGAAGCAAGATTCGTCACCACTTGATAAAGAGTCAGCAGATTGTTCGATGATCTCTTGATATCAGTACGCACCAAAGTTGCCCACAATACAGGCGATGTCGTGGCTGCCAAGGATGTCGTTCTCGTTGAGCATTACCAGAGGAATAGGAAATCCTAACCCCAAATGGACGTTGATAAAGTTTACCTGTGATGACAGTTAGTGCTATGGTTGACAGAAGAGCTCATGGTGTTAATACCTTGGACTTGATATGTCTCTGGTAGATTTCATCAACACCGGAGAAGCAGAAGTAGGCGACAGCCATAAAACAAAAGGTCAAAATCATGCCAAAAATGGAAGAAAAGAACTCGAGGTTTACGGGAGCCAGCGCCCGGCTCAAGCCCCAAATGATAAGCTCGCTCATGAGGTAAATCACCACAACACAGCCAAACTCGAACACATGGTTGGCAACGGCGTTGAGTCGCCTTTTCCAAAGTTTCGATAGCGACATGTCTCGGGTGGATTGAAACAGTGTTTTGGTGGAAGGAATCCTCCATGACGGCCTCGACGGCAGCGAGGTGCCAGCTTCATTTGAGGGTCCGAGACAGCGGAGGATTTTAGAAACGTTGTTTCTAAAGGTGGACATGGTGTGACTGCGTGATAGTGCGCAGCCCAGCTGGCTGAGGTGAGGTCAGGGCAGGTCAGGTCGACGAAGCACAAAATGTTGTTGGTATGAGAGAGAGGTCGTTACACATTAAACACACCCTTTCGCAACCAAACTTGCGGAAGGGTGAAGGATGATTAAAAAGGATTCGAGGGCACCCAGAAAAGGCATTTGAGAAAAGAGTACCTAAGGAGGGCAAAAGGAAAGGAAGGATTGGCAGTGGCAGTGACGGGGACCGTTACGGATAGCTTCAGGCATTGGTTTGCACTGGCAGCGGCACTGCGCTGCAGTGAATGGCGCAATCTATCTAACATTTTATTTCAGGCCTGTTTATAGCGGTTCCAACTACTTTATCCGTTGACGTATGCTTCTCCTTTTGGGCAAGATAATGTAGGAACCCGGGAATATAAATGAGAGTCTACAATCTAGATCGGACCAGTACAGGAGAAACTGGCAGATATATAGGATACAGATACAGATGCCTAGATACTTACGGATAGATCAGCCGCAGATGTGGTAAATCTGTTTGCGTTTGTTATGTTTGCCCGGGAAGGCGGGAGCGGGTCTTTGAAGGGTATCTTTCCGTGTCGAGACTTGAAGTCAAAAGGGATCATCATATCCGTTTGAAGAGATCTTTTCTTTTTTTCTCTCTACTTTTCACTTTCTTTCTTTAAACTGGTGCGAGGGTTTGTTTGACATGAGGGACGTCATGACCAGGACGGAAATAGCTTTGTGAAGTCGAGACACGACTTAATTCCCCGTGGGGTTTGATGTACAGAGAGGGCTGGCTGTAGAGATGTGTAAAGATACTAGAGAGAAGGGTACGAGAGATGTGAGAGTTGTATAACGTTTACTTGTGATGGTGACGTCCCTGGGTTACGACAGGACGACGTGGGACAGGGTCGTTAAAAGACGATGAGGGTGTATCAGACAGATATGCAGGTAGATATATGGTGTCTGTTTGTTGTCTGGTTATATACTTTTCACTTGAGATATCCATCTTAAATTGATGGCGATCTTCATGTCTTGGCATTAATGATCACAACTTGTACATAATGCAACTTAATCTTGATCTCCCTGCCTGATGTAGGTAAGACTACACAACCGTTACGATTTCATCTATCCCCATTCTTTCCAATGATCAGGCACTAAAGTAGGTATCATCAAAATATCCTGGCCAGTGCAAGATGTGCTGTAGATGTTACATGAGGTGCTGCGCTATGCTGTGTTGTGCTATGCCCCGCCCCCCACTGAAGATGACCTCCAGTAGCTACCTATACAGTACTGTACTAATGCAGTGTATCCCCTGGAAAAAAAGTGCCAGGCACAACTTGTTACAGGGGTAGTAGTCCAGGTTTGACCGCCCAATGTCTCGGATCTTGGGGCCGATGTTCTTTAAACGTTGGTCAATTTGTTTTGTTTCAATCTGAGGTTATCTCGAACATCACACTCTTTCCCACCATACAAGCGAAGCGTCGCAGCACGACACACTGCAGCTTTTTCACCGAATGAATTGAGTATACGCAGACTACTCATTGCTCAAGTTTCTTTTAATACGTGTTTTGTTCTCTGCTAGAACCTATATTTTAACACTGGGGATACAATACTTTAAGGCTCTCTCCATGTCTCACTGAGTGTCTATCCTTTCGTAACCGCCAATATCAGGTATTCAAAATCTCTACAAAATATTTATACCCGGCGACACCCAAGAACTTGAAAAGTTTGTTTGCACTATAAACTATACCAGAGACGTCCCCTCGCATCAACAGCCAGCTGGAAACGAGACGAAACGTTAGCTGTACAACCATCAAACCCTTCCATCAACGTTACCTTGAAAAAAACGCCACTTCGCTATTCCACAGGTCCAAAATGGATCTCAGCCCCAGGGATCGTGCAGAAGCCCTGCTGCTCAAGGCTGCCCGCGCGCACGGCATCCCCGCCACAAAAGACGACGTGCACAACGCCCTATCCGACACGGCCTTTGTCGAGTGGGCGAATCTGCATCTCGCGACAGATCATCTTCTGACGGGTGATGAGTTGGCACTGTGAGTCGTGACCCCCTGTTTGTGCTCTGATCCTTTTTCAGTCTCTGACTTTTTCTTCTTCTTCGGTTTCAAGGTATACCGCTCTTGACAAAAACGGACAGGTCGATCGGCTCGCTGAGCTGCATGACTTGGGTGAGGTGCAGGCGGTCAACGAAGATGATATCCGTGCTGCGATAGAAGAGCTGAATCGGTCTACAGAGACCATCTCCAAGCAGACTGAGACGTTGCGACAGCAGCAGGATGCGCTTGCACGTTTGGTAAAGAAACGTGATGAGGCGGAGCATCAGCGTAGGGATCTCGAAGAGGAACGTCTTAACAAGACTAAGCATGCTTTGAAGAAGCTGGTTTTTGAGGTAACACAGGCACACCCCCATTCATCATGGTGAGATGTACTGTTCTAAGATGATTTCGTCTAGGTTGATGGAGAGGCCCAGAGTCTCGGGTATCGTGTGGCGGATTTGGAGCAGATTGCCAAAGACTCACGGTCTAACATGAAAAAGACGGTTGATGGCGTTTTTCAGTCGGATGATAAGTTACTGTCGAGTCTGCAGAAACTCGGATGGGAACTTGATCAGCAGGATCCTGAGGAAGAAAAGACTATTGAGAAGCTGCGAGAGACTTGTATGAGGTATATTTCAACTCCTCACTTTGATTAGCTCCAATATTGACCTCTTTACAGATTGATCAAGACAACAGTCGAGACCCTTCGAACAAGACTAGACAGAATCTATCTCGAAGCTATCCTCGCAGCCGAGCGTTCAGGAGATGTCAAGTCTGCCACTCAAGACGACGTCAAAGCTCTTGAGGAAGAGCTCGAGTCGCTTTACTCGGAGATCCTACCTGTTGCTCAAATGTCAGCTGAGCAGCAGCATCTGGAACCAGCTCTCAAGTCAACGGACGCTCAAAGCGGACAAAGTCTGCATCGATCAGCTGTGGCAGTGTCATATGTATGTCTACGCAGTATTATCATAATATTCACTGCAGGATTGCTAACGCTATCTAGGTCAACGAATGTCTGGATCATCTCGTAGATAGGATAACGCTTCTCACAGATCGTGTGGAAACCCTCAAATCCCACAACGCGGCAGCAGCTTCCATCATCGCCACCGCCAAAGCCGAATCATCTGCTTCTCTTTCCCCCGAGAAGAAAAAGTCCTTCAGAGCTGCTATGCCAGCATCGCCCATTCGTAACCCCTCACCCATCCGCATGCGCGCCAACACAGACGGCAACCGCCGGGGCGCCAATAGCAAAAACAGACGTCGCTCATCCGGCATCCTCGACGAACCCGCCATAGAAGCTCTCCTGCGCGATCTCGCCCTTTCACTGCCAGACGCCGAAGAGGCTTCTATTCAAGACCAAGTATCTGCTCTGAACAAGGCTTTTGGTGATCGCTCGGGCAAGACGATGGACGTTGTGCATAACGCGCAGGAGAGCTTCGAGGCGAGCGTTACCTCGAGGCTTGATGATGCGAGATTGGCGATTCAGCTGCTGCGTGATAGTGTGTTGGCTGAGAGTCCGTTTGGAGAGGTCAAGATGGTTGATCCTGAGTTTGAGGGGTCGGTCGTTGCGTTGGCGGGGGATGTAGAAGGTGTGAAGGAGAAGCTGGATGGGGTTGTTGCCAAGAAGGATTTGGCTAAGAGTGTTAAGAAGGATGAATTTGTGCAGCGGTGGTCGTAATTCAAGGACGCTGTTTGATGGGTCAAATGAGTTTCACTATCACGACGCTGTGAATTGTAGGGGGCACTGATATGCGACCAGCTTCATGTCCAAGCACCGCCACTAAGATTTACAGCATTTACCATTAAGCTTCGGCTTTTCCAAGTCTAAATTGTGGCTATGGAATTATAGATAATCGCCGGGGATCTTCAAAAGTATTTGAATGTTATAAGACTATACATGCAACCACGCATGGTCAATAAACATAGGCTGCGAGAATATACTGTCCAAAGAATACTGCTCCAGCCCTTCATAAAGATCACCCGAGTCCGCAAGAGCCTCGCTCATATTATTCTGTCGCTGATCCGTCCGCCTTTCACCAACAGGGTGAACAAAAGTCGTCTGCACGCTCACAGTCGTCTTGGAAGCATCAGACTGACCACCCGCCGCACCGCCAGTCGTCGGCAGGGGTGCTACCGCATCCATTATATCCGTATCAATGAGCTGCCAGATCTTGGACGGCTGGAAACTTATCATGTTGTTATCGTGGGCTTGACTCGACATTGTTTGCAGTTGATGTAGAAGCTCTCGCTGTTATTTGTCAGTCTAGCGACTTTTGTAAAGAGTGGAAGATTGATTATACCTTTTGTATATTTCTCGGAGATGGATCTGGCATGGTCTCTAAGAACTCGATGCATTTTCTGTAGTTTTCCTTTGACGTTTCAGACACTTTGGTATCGCGGGCATATTGGAATAACCAGGGGATAGTAGCCGTCGCGGCTACCATGTCACCGATCAACGGATCATACACCATCAATCCTCGATCCATGCACGTCTGGACCAGCCGCGTAACCCACGCTGAATGAAACATGGCCTGATCGACCGTCTGCTGGAGAAAAAGCCGTGGCTGTGATGGTCTATTCGCCCGTCGTAAAGTAACGAGGTGGATAAAAGGATGATTCAACAGTCCCTGCGTTGCATGTGCCGTGATCTGGAACAGTAACCAAGGTGCCCAGTATTCCCTGTGCCTTTCAAACTCCTCCGCCGTTCTTTCTGAAAAGCCCACGTTGCGAACAAAATGTATATGTCCAAGCTGAGACTCAAGATCGTAAAGCGTGTTTGTCAATTGGTAAAAGTTGGAGTTTGTATCAGCAGGGTTATCCGCTTTTCCTATATGGAGCGCGTGAAGGTACGATATGACATCTCCGCAGAAGGATACCGCGCGGACAGCGTGCGATGTGATTCCAGGGTCGGTTCTTAGGTCGTCGCGAATGGTTACTAGGTCTGGCGCGTACTCTTCGTCGCCTAGGTACGCTGGTGGTGAAGGTTCGCGTGCGCTGCGAGGATATTCTGGTTTGGTGTGTGTTTGGGATAAGAGCGTGAAGCGTGGGGCGAAGCCTTTCTCAAGAATGAATACGCTCCAGTAACATCTGAGACTGGCGTCGCCTTGGGGATTATAAAGGGATTCGGTGTATGCTGCTCCGCGGACGAGTTCAAGTCTGCTGGCGGCTCCTATTGTCATTAGGGCGAGGGCAGGTCTTCCTTCTGTGAGGTTCAATTAATACCGTCCCGAAAGGGAGGTTATGGGACACGTACCGAGTATATCGCCCAGCGCAAGTAAACACAATGCTTGGGAGATCTCCAGCTGGGCTGTTCCTCTCATGGCCAGCTCCAATACTGTATCACGAGCGGCTCTCGCATGCGAATGAATGAAGTCAGCTTCCTTAGCGCTACTCGCATCATATGGAAGATTTGACAGCGCAAGTGCTAGAAAGATCCATTGTAAAAACATGGGAAACCTCTCGATGCGATCTCTTAGACCTTCTGGGTCGAAAAGAGGTAGTGGTTGGAAGTACAACCGTCTTCGGTATTCCTGTACTGCATGGTCGAGTGAAGTTGAAGATGGAGTCACCTCTGGTAGAGGAGAGGACCTGCTGATAGTCAGATTTAGAAGAACTACTTGGGCAGTATTGGGCAATGTACCAAGATGTTGAGGGCTCATCGTGAATGTTTATCCTGTTCATGCGCCTTGAGGTGCTTTCCACCATAGAACCTGTCCTGTTTCTCTGCCTTGGTAATGAGTCGGGGGTCAAGGCTGAGCCAGTACTTGACGATGCGGCCTGCGACCTATTCACATGCACAAGTCAGTCACGGCTGACAACATACTTGATTTTTCGTACCCAAGAAGATCATTTGTGTGTTCCACATGGTCTCCGAAGCTAACAGTCCTATCTCGAGACCCAGTTGTTCTAACACGCATTAGTACAGTACAAGCTTATACAGGTATCAATTGACTCACACTCTAGATGTTCTCCTCTTTCTCTTGACGGTTTCTCTATTACGCGGCAAATACACGCAGTCCTGCTTCAAACGTTCACAGAAAGAGCAAACAGGCTTTTCGCCGGTGCATTTCGTCTTTTTTCTTCTGTGTAATTTTAATTAGTATCTTGACTTCGACCCCCATGTCTAGAAATCATGCCATTGGTACTTACCGACAGCTCTCACAGGCACGTCTAACGGATGATTCGGGATTAGGAGTCATGACCAAGTCAACAGGGGGGTTTCCAAGAGGAAGTACGCAATAGTCAATCACTGGAGACAAGGCGTGTAAGTTGTTTGGTGAGGTTTGGGGGGGATTGATGTTCTCCGTGCCCACCGGGTTCTGGCTTTGGCTACCTACCTCTAGTAAGGTATCCTGACACGTGACCCTGGAATTGGAGAAGGAAGACGGGGTTATTTTGGACTGTTAGTATCATAAGGAATAATACAAAATTCTTTAGACTAGCTTGTCATAATCTTAGCTGAGGATTTAGGAAAGTATTTTGCTGATAAGACTGTTACTTGCGACTCTTAGACCAGAATGTCGCTGTAGTTTTCCGTGCCCGTCTCTCGAAATACTGTGAAACATGATTGGTCAATGGCTCTCAACACGGAGTTTTATACCAGTTTTCCGTCCTGGGTCGTGGGACTTGTATATGTCGTCTCTCTACTATAAATCCAGGCGTTTCTTATTCTTGCTTGCTTATAAAAGTTATACTCTTATTCTATAGTCACTCATAATACCGCTTATATCCTCTTTCAATAATGACCTCTAGAAAACTAGTGGCCAAGAACGAGCCCATCGTAATTGTGGGCGCTGGTGTCTTTGGACTTACAACTGCCCTCGAGCTCAAGAAGAGAGGCTATCAAAATGTCACAGTCTTGGATCGTTATCTACCGCCTGTGATAGACGGTAGCAGCGTTGACATCTCCCGTGTCATTCGTGTGGAATACGCCGATCCCTTCTACGGCAAGATGGCCCGCGAAGCCCTCGTCGGCTGGACAGGTGAATACTCGGACCATTTTCACCAGTCAGGTTTCGTGATGCTCTCAGAAAGATTGGGAAACTCTTTTGCCGAGCAGAGCAAGAGTGCGAACAAGTCTCTGGGTGATACTCTGGAGGAGTATGAGGATGCACGCGATATCCGCAAGCAGTTTCCTGCGGTGCAGGCGAAGCTCGATGGTTTGAAGGCTTATTATAACAAGACTGGTGGTTGGGCTGATGCTGAGTCGAGTGTAAGACAGTTGGCTATTGAGTGTAGTCTTGCAGGTGTTTCCTTTGCCACAGGTGCAAGAGGAAGGGTTTTGTCGTTGCGGTATAATGGACGAAAAGTCACTGGCGTCAACGTCGCTGAAGGAGAACCCATCGCAGCAGCGCAGGTCATCTTGGCTACAGGGGCGTGGTCCAACATGATAATTCCAATCAGCCATGCTTCATCCGGTTCTGGTCAACCAGTTGGTTTTGTCCGTTTAAGCCCCGAAGAAGCAGAGAAACTCGCAGAAATGCCCGTCATCATCAACCTCAGCACAGGGGTCTTTATCTTCCCTCCCACGCCGAAGACGCACATTCTCAAGATCGCGCGACATGGCTATGGATGGGCGACCGAGTTCGACGTCCAAGACCCTCTAGGCGAGTCTCGAAAAGTCTCAGCTCCCAAGAGAGATGAGAACAATGCGGCAGCGAATTACCTGCCAGAAGACGCTGAGCAGGCTCTCCGTGAGGGCTTACAGCAGCTCGTGCCAGAAATTGGTAACCACGAGTGGTTGAGGCAGCGTCTTTGCTGGTACTCTGATACACCCCAAGGCGATTTTATCGTGGACCATCATCCCGCTCGTGAAGGACTTTTCCTAGCTACGGGTGGTGCTGGACAGTGAGTTCTCCCGGTTAATAGGAAGAAGGTATACTGACAGAACATAGCGCCTTCAAGTTTCTCCCTGTTTTGGGACGATATATTGCCGATTGTTACGAGAACAAGGCTCCCGAAGAGCTGCGACATAAGTGGAGGTTACGAAAGCCGACTGGGGAGGACATGGTGAAGCAGGGTGATGGTAGTCGTGGTGGTCCTCCTTTACGCAAGTTGACGAAGGCTGAGCAGGCCAAGCTGTGAAGGAAGGTAATAAAATAGTTGCTATGATAGATAGATAGATAGAAGGTCTAGGGTAGAATCATAGCGCTCCTTGATTACATCGTCGTGCACACTTTGGAGGCCCTGGGTGCACTCACGCCAGTCTGCAGCTTCCTCCCGGAGGTTCGTTCGCATGCAACAAAGGTGATCGGATCATATAAAACAATTCGTTGCGTTCATACTCTCTTCATGCACCTTGCCAGCGTGCATGGCCTGGTAATCTACGATAGGCATGTTGGAGCTTGCCAGAGTACATGTCACGTCTACGTTTACGCATGGCCCCTACGGTGGTGTTTTGGTGCTGTATTATGTGGGATATGGACATAGTGTGACATGAATACCCCATCTCTTGTGGTGACTTGACTCGGAGTGAGCCAGTCAGTCGAGTCTGTCAATTACCCACCAACCTAATGACATCTTAGCCAAGAGGAGCACAGGTGAAAGGGTTCTTGACAGTTCCGTGATCGTACTGGTCAATCTGTAAACGATGTTAGTCTTTGTTTCGTGGATTATCTTGGGACACTTGACTTACAATGTCGACGACGGAGGAGTAAGTTCCTGCAACCAAAATGACGAGGCCGAGCAGGAAGATGATCATGTTGACAATGGCCATAAGGATGTTTTCCCGGCTATACCATTTGCCTTTCTTTAGGAGCATAAACCACATGGTAGCAGGCCAGTAAAGAGTGAATCCGGAATTTAGCAAACTGGATGTGATGGCAATCAAGTCGCTGAAGAAGGGAATCGCCTCTGCGATGACAAAGCCAATCCAGGTGAAGACGCTAATAAGCAACAACCAAGAAATCCAACCCTTGGGGGTGTTGATGTACTTGGCGATTGAATTCTCGTAGACGCGACCGTGGATGTAACGCACGGCAACAGTTGTGTTGATAGAGCCACTGATGAAGATGACGGGCAAAGCGACACCAAAGGCAACCTTTGCGACGGTATGGCCCGCAGACAAAAGGGCTGGAGACTTTACATCGACACCAACGAAGGAGTAGATGAGAGCGCCAGTGAGGGTGTAGATGACGATTTCCAAGCCGCCGAGCGTCCAGATAGCCTTCATATAATCGGTAGGCGTGTGCATTTCGTCCATGAAGCTGAACTGCGAGATGGAAAAGCTGTAGGCGAAGAAGATGTTGCAAACCGCAATAAAGGCCTGCGCAAAGGAAATGTCCTCCTTGGGCCAAGCGGACCAATTAACAGGCTCGGAAGATTCACCAGCCCTGATACCAGTCGCGATGATGGTGATGCCAATAGCCGCAATGATGGACGCAAAGTCAATGTAGCCCAGAATAGCCACCTCGGCGAAACTAGGAGGCACCGCAAGAAGCAGCAAGAGGATAGCAGAGACGACGCCCCAAACAAGACTGCAGACGTTGCTCTCAGTAAGGGTCGAAAAGGCAATGGTTCCCGTCAAGCAATGCGAAGCCGTGAGGAGAAGAAGCTGGATGGTGACCATGGCGCCAAAGGCCTCGGCTCCCCAACGGCCAAACATGAGTCCTCCGGCGGCGGGATAGTGCTCTACATGAGGATACTTGACCTTGACCTGGCCGACGATGTAGGACGTGTAGATGGCGATGAGACCGATGCCAACAGAGCAAATGACACCAGCGACCATGCCGAGGGTAGCAAAAGCGCCAGGGATGGAGAGCGATCCGAGGGCGACGGCCTGGACGATGAGGACGATGGTGAGGCGCTTCCAGCCGAGACGGTTAAACTTGGCCTTTCCGTCAAGGATCTTGCGCTTCTCGAACTCGGTGACTTCGCCGATCATTTTCTCGCTGGTAGAATCGTCATCTTCAGCGATGGGACCTGAGAGGATGTTGTTGTCTTGAGGATCTTGTCCTTGAGGCGTGTTCTTGTTCTTGGCCTTGTTCTTGTTGGCGGCGGCTTCGACCGAGGTGGTGGTTGTGGGGATCATTTTGGTGGTGTTTTGTTTGTGAAATTAGTCTCCCATTGTCACACAGACAGTTTTTACTCTGGTCGAACTCGTAGAGATTCGGAAATGATACTTTGAAGGGGAAAAGGAAATGAAGAGTGAGGTAAGGGAAGAGTATGTAGAGAGTCAAGGCGGGACCAGACAAGATTTGTAGTGTGATGATGGCAGGTAAGGTAATAGGGCCACACACAAACTTGGTGACTCTCCCCTACCTAGACCGACGTCGGAACGTGGAGATTAGTCTAATCGTTGTCGATAAAAGCTGGGAAGAGGCAAAGGGAGAAAAAGTCTGTCAGTTCATGTCATACGAAAGGGCCACTCCACGATCCATGGACTGACTGTAAATGGAGTATAAAGTGGACATTTTCCGTCGTGTTTCTAGAAAAACTAACAAGGAACGCTTGTTTTAAAAGCTCTTGGTTGGTTCAATTAGAATAACTCCACTAACAAGCGAATCAGCTAACGTCAGTAGCTTGGACAAGCACTGAAATCTTTACTTTTTTATAAGAACTTTTCTTGGCCCATTCTTAACTCTGCATTTACAATTTCACTTATGATAGAGACAGTTTCTAATTTACCTTCTCAATATTACAACGTTAATCAAATTGGACTCGAGAACAATGGCCTTTTCCTGGGAATGTTGAAAGTCCCTGGATAAAAAAACAAGCTGATCGTCTATTGTGGATTCTATTACTCAAAACTCGGTCCATTTTACCTAATGATACCAAAAAACTTCAAAGCGGAAAGCGGAGGCCCCGAGTCAGAGGATGGACTTTGTTTTCTCGCCCCTTGAATTTTGAATTTGATTCCCTTGCAATTTTGAGACGCGGAGTCGAGCTGAACAAAGCATGTCAGCCGAAAAAGCACGTCCAATGCCGGGGAATAGAGGGAGCGGTTGTTCAGGGTCTAAACTTTATATCTTCAATATTGGGGGATGACCATGTCAGGGGAAGATGCATCGTGGGTTGTACGCTTTGGTGTTTGATCTACACTCCAGTAACGGTTATAGGCGGCACTACGTTGGGGACTGTCTATAGTCTTTAACATCTAAAAGGACGAGTAATGATTTGTCTTTTTGTAACGGGCTATTGGTCTCATAGCGCGTTACTCTGCAATGCCATCGACATGCCGTCTTCCGAGGAGCCGCATCCCGCGAGATATTAACAATCCATTGGTAATACTACATACAAACTAACATAGTCGTTTTCACACATATTTTCCCCAAGTTCTCCAGAATGATCTGCCAACTCAATCACATTTCCCCTGCGTTGAGATTCTTTTGATTGCATAACCCGTTATATTAAAGGAAATCACACCAAGACATAATACAAGCATCGATCCCAACCTATTTGGTGATCACGCTGGGGAGATGCAGTGCAGATCTAATTATTGTAAAAATTCACTAGGGAGTCCAGAATTAGTACAGTCTGCAAACTTTGTCATCAAGTGATAAAGAATATAGAGCCCGGGTATTCATTTGTAAAAAGGAATCACACTATCTTGTTGGGACAAAGGGCAATGGCGGGCTGTAGCAGGCTCCTAGAATGCTATAGCCTTATAAGGTTTCTTAGCTGTAATATGCTAATGTCTCCTTGCGAAAAGGAGAGGTGGATGTGGAAACCACAAGTGGAATCCATCCGAACCTCAAAAGACTGTAGTAGAATGCTCCATAGTCGATCTATCAATTTAGCCCAGTTACGATCTGCATCTGCGTCTAATACTGGTGACACAATCTCTACAGGGTAGTACCCATCTCTTTAACGTCGCTTGCTGAGAGCCATCCAGCATGACGTTCTATAGACCGCGTGACAAACCTTATAGGCGTGATTTCCCTTCTTACTTGTATGTTTGTTGACAGCTCATCTGACAGAAACCACGTAGAAAAGATGACAGTTACTCACTACTACGCTGTAAAGTTTCGTTACACGCATAATTCAGGATTTAAACCCACCTAAACTTTGATTCCTATAAGAGTCCGCAGCCCCATCGACCTCACAACACTCAAAATTTGGAACCATATTCTTTTATACCAGTCATGTATCTATATACAGTCATGACTTGACAACCGAAACTTTTATGAACACTACCTTTGAGCTTCTCAACTCTAGCGACGTCTGGAAGAAGACTCCAACCAGGATGGTCTTTGACCACAACCCCCCGCTGAGACAGAGACCATGGCCCGCCGGTGAAGCTGGCTTAACGGCTCCCACATGCACGCCCTTGATTGGAACCCTGTCCGGTAGACACTGGCTACCACGGCCCCCTTGAAGAGAGATTCCATCACCCACCTGCATCGAATCTTCTATGATTTATTGAGAGAAGTGAACGCTGCCGGATCCTTGTTCTGGGAGCCAGGGTTTTCAAGACTGCCGCGTTCGCAGTCCAAGAATGCTATCTTGACCGAGATTTATTGGGGGAAAGAGGTTCATTTTATGACATCCGTATCCCATGGGATAATCTACTCTCATGCCTATTTCCTTCTAGTTAAGTACCTACCTCACTTACTATGTGGCCTTCAAATATTATCGTTACGACGTGCATGGAATGAACTTGTCGCCACCATCTACCATTGAGCGAGCTTGACCTTACATCCCCTTTGTATAAACCAAGTTACCCAGAACATTTGATCATGGCTCGGTTCCATAGGTTCCTGTTCGAACTTCAGTCTAAATACAATACCTATTATATATCGGAAGTCTCCCTCGTCTTGCCCAAATTCTCCGCTGGCCCACACTCAACCACCCGTCCTCTATCCAGCTTCAAACACCACGTCGCATCCTGCACCGCCTCGAGACGATGCGCAATCGTAATGACAGTGCTCTCCTTGAGCTCCTGCCTCAAGATCCGCTGCACCGTCGCGGCAGTACCCCGATCAATCGACGCTGTCGCCTCGTCAAGAATAACAAGGCCACTTCGTCGCAAGACAGCTCGACAGATACCCACGAGTTGTCTTTGACCCTGACTCAGGTTCTTACCTCCCGCATCGATGCGAGAGTCAAGAGCCCAGTCCGCTCCGAGGACACGGTGGATGGCATTCGTGCACTCCTGGTCAGAAAACTTGGTCTCCGGATCTATATTGTCGCGCAATGTACCGGGGAACAGGATCGGGTCTTGCTGGATAAAGGTGACGCGGTGGCGCAGCGCTGTGCGGTCGACTTGGGCGAGGTCGATGCTTCCTATCGTTACGGCGCCCGAGGCTGGTGCTTGTGTTGCGAGGAGGGCGTTGGCGATGGTTGATTTGCCAGATCCTGTTCGACCGAGCACTGCGCAGGTTGAACCGCCTGGGATTTCGAACGAGACGTGGTCCAGCACCGAGGGAAGGTCGTCGGCGTATTTGAACGACATGGAATCGAAGCGTACGCTGTCGCACGGCCGAGGCCAGTCTTGGGGAGGCTCTATGTCACCGCTTGGCTCTTCGGGTACACGGTTCAGTGCGTCCACTCGTTCGAGTGATACGGCATCTAGTTGGAGAGCTGCAAATTTCTCGCAGAGTTGCTGAACCGCGACCATGGCGATGTTGGTCTGAGTGAGAACGAACCCGACCGCGCTGGCTGGAGTGCCCATATATACCATGGAGAGAACGAGAATGGTCCTCATGATGGCTGAAGACATGCCAAGTCTAAAGTCAAGCCAGAATGTCATGCTCCAGAAGAAATGGTCGTGCTTCTGAAAGTCGTCGACGGCTTCCAGGTGCTTATCCTGGAAGCGTTCCTCGACCTTTAGAGCACGGATAGTAACGAGACCATCCTGCATGACTCCGATGTTGGCGATGATGGGAGTTAGATAGCGCATCTCCATCCGACGGAGACAGCGGGAAGCCGGAACGTATATACTATAAAAGTACGAGAAGAGGACCCCGACAACAAAGACGATGAGGACAAGAAAGACCTGGTGTGTCATGATGGCGAAGAGGCTCAGAACGAGAGCGATCATGTTATATACAAAAGACTCCAGCGGCGCGAGAATGCCGCCGTCGACCATGCCCATGTCGGAGATGAGACGGTTCTTCAACTGTCCCGTTGGCGTGGTATCATGGTAGCGGAAGGATGCTTTGCTGACCCTATCGATAGCGATTCTGAAAAGCACCTTGGCTGCGCGGATACTGATGGAAGCCAGGAGGACCTGAGCGGAAGCATAAGCTACAACCTGAGCGATTGACAGGCCAGCCAGAACGTATAGCCACGGTCGAGGGTGCTGGTTTGGATTGGGAAGACCCCAGTAGCTGCTAATAACGGCAACTTCAAATTCTGCGGATTCATGTCCCCAAGCTTCGAGGAGGCGAGCGCGCGCAATATCGCAGTATCGAGATAGGCCGTAGAATAGAGCTAAAGAAAGCCACAGGTGCCAACCTCCTGCGCTCATGTACTTTTGGTATATGGTTAAAGGGATGGCGCCTGTCTCTGTGACCTGCTCAGGAATGTCCTTGGATCCTGGAATATCTTCAGACGCATGGTCCTGGGTCGTTTCGTGTCGTTGGACGTCGGTAGAGCCTGAATTGACAAGATGAGGATGTTCGAGTTCTTCCCTCAACTGTTCATGTGTCAAAACATGCGCAAATCCATCCTTGATATCGACGACCTGATCAGCGTGTTTAAGAACAAGGTCATCCCGATGCGTGACAAGCACGATATTTCGGCCCTCAGCAAGCGGTCCGCGAAGAAAGTGCTGAACAATATAACTCGCTGTATCATGGTCCAGAGCCGCCAGAGGGTCATCTAGAAGAAGAATGCGACATTTGCTATAGACAGCTCGTGCCAAAGCAACACGTGCCTTTTGACCTCCCGAGAGGCCAATGCCAGCTTCTTCAAGCTTGGTCCTATCACCCAGAGGAAACGTGGCAAGATCAGGAAGTAGGGCGCAAGCACTAAGAACATCTCGGTAACGATCAGGTTCAAAGGGTTCGTGGAACAGGATGTTTTCTCTGATGGTCTTGTTCTGTAGCCAGGGGAGTTGCTGTGCGTATGCAATTGGCTCGTCGGCCCGCGAGAATACACCGCTGCGATGTTCCAGCTCGTTGAGGATGGCAAGCAAAAGACTTGACTTTCCAGAACCGACTTTTCCTCGGACCACGTTTAGACCTGTTGAGAACTTGAGAGTCAGATCCTGAAGGACGAGATGGTCGGTGGCAGGGCGCGAGAAGGAGGCTTTGACGAATTCGATATCGCGATCTTGCGAGCCGCTAAAGGCGTCCTCGTCCCTGTCAGGCTCAGACATGTACTTGTTGACACGCTCAACAGGGATAGTGCACTTCCAGACAGCCGAGATAAGATCGAAAGCTTCCCTAGTACTAGCTTCAAGCTGCGCAAAAAGCTGAAGAGAAGGCCAGATGACATCGTTGGGTAATCCCCGACCCAGGATAAGCGTGTACAAGCAAATACTCGCAAAAGGATACACGGCGCCACCAAAAACATTAATCGTCGAGATGGCCGCGTTGACGATCGATATGTGAAGCCTCTTCCTCATCTCGACATCCCTAAACCGCAAGATCCTGTCACGCCAAGAGGACGTCCAACCGTTGAGCTTGAGCGGGCGACTAGCCTCGACAAAGTGCGCGACGGCTTGAGCTCTTCGATCCGAGTGGGCTGTTCGTTGGCGCTCCAGCTTGATAACCTGCCGGACAAGAAGGGAGTTGCATGTGATAAAGATGACCATGAAACCGAAACCGACGCACGAGGGCCAGCCCATTATGTCGATGAGGTAGTAGATTGTGACAATGACTTTTATGGGGGTGGCGACTACGCGTGCGAATTCCCAGAATCGTTGGGATATCTCGTAGGTATCGCCGCGGATAAGGTTGACGACTTTTGCGTTTGATGCTTGATGGTCTTGGGATGGTTGGGAGGGCGATTTGGACCTTTTGCGTCCGCGGCATTGTTTAAAGAACTTGGACAATTTTCCAGAGCGAGTCGAAGAACCATTTGTTTCTTCTGTAGTAGTCGAGGGATCCTTTTCTGTCATCTCGGATCCTGGTACTGCTCTTGTAAGAAGTTTTCCAAATAGACCGATGAAAGTCTCTCCGCGACTCCTCTCGTATGCTTTACGCGAGTACCATCCCGAAGAGGTTCTCGCGACCTGGCGGATAGTGTCAATGGATAGAATCACGACACACCACAAACCAGCTTCCGCGGGATCACTCTTATCAAGAGCCTGGTAGAGTTTACTCGTGAGACGAAGGTTGGAAACTTCGGCAACACGTTCAACAATGGCTGCGAAAGTCGATATAAAAAGATCCAGCCCGTTGGCCTCGATAAGACACGGTAGAAGTTTACCCTTGAGTGTGCGAAAAGCCATGTAAAGCCTCCAATGCTGAAACTCATAGGGCAACTGCCACACGTCTCCAACGGTAATTTCACGCTCGCCGGCGATTTTGGATAGCGGGTTAACCCATCTCATAGTCCAAAACTGGAAGAGCGTGAGATTATCCTCCGGGCTGCGAACCTGATTCGACGGAGGGATTTTAGTACTTCCAATGTCCAGAGAGTCCCAGAACGGATTGCGCAGAGGCATGTTTCCGATGATCAGGATGGCCAGAACCTCAAGAGTAAGGTGTATGATCTGAAAGATGCTCATTGAGCTGGTCTTGAAGGTTAGGAAGTGAAGTGCGCAGAGGACAAGCGTAGTCGCCATCATGAGAAGATACTGCATAAGCAGTAGTTTCGGCGCTTGAACGGGAAGATCGATTATGGTAAGAAGCGTCGCCACGGTCCATGGTGCAAGTCCCATAAATGAAGATTTATGATGAGAATGCATGATGGCGCAAGTAATAGCCAAACCCAAGCCCACAAGGGCAATAAGAGTAAGACACAACGTCCAAAACGTCCATTTTCGGTTCTTTGCTTGAAACGGCTCAGTTTCTTGAGCAAACGGCTTTAGCCAACGGGGTGTTAAACGCAGCAACGGTTTGCGGCAGAGGTAAAGTAACAGTATCGTGCACGAGGCAACATCGAGGCCGAGCAACAGGCTCATCTCGCGCTTCGGCCATGATTTGGACCATATTTGATAAAGAGATTGTTGGTCAGATATTGGAGAGCTGAAGAGTTGCTTTGAGAAGCTGGCGTGGTAGAGGTCTACAGCTGCCATACTGGCTAACAGCCAGAGTTTGTGGCTCGGAGATCAGATCTGGTTCAAGGTTGAAGGTGGGCTGCATAAGGTTCTTAGCTCATAAGTGCTTTTCGGATGGTTGGTAGCACTTGGTTGTAAGATTGGTGTATATGTATGATATAAAGTCGATATGAGTGGATAGATAGTTTTTACCATGCGTATCTAAAAAAGAGAGATATAGTCGAAAAGAAGAGGCGAATCGAATACAAATATATAAATATACAAACGGGAAACGCGGCACATACAAATAGGATGGTTGTTTGTAATATCCGGGGCTGGGGCGATTCACACATAAAAAAACTCTATTCGGGGCGCGTTGCAAAAACAACACAAAGAATGATGAATAACTAGCCCATTGGCTTACTGTATTTAATCAATCAGATAACTGAAGAGTGCATCTGTGCAGTAGGATATCAATTGATGCGTAAATAACTCTGTGAAAGGGTTTTGGTAGTGAGTTGAGGAAGTGTAAAGATCGCTAGCGGTGAATCTCTTTTATTTTTTTTCTGGTTTCCCTCGGACATCAGATCAGTCAAGTTCCCCAGCGAAATGTTCAATGTCCAATGAGATGCCATGTCGATCTTGTGGGGAAGAGTCGTTGTTGAGAGCGTGGAGCATGCATGGCATGGCCGGATGCGGTTTGGTACTTTGGTTCATTTCAGTAGTTGATGGTCAGTCAGTCATTGTTAATAATGATTCAATGTAGATAGGATGCAATTCCATGTTGATACATGTTTTGGAAAATGAAGAGCGACGGTCAAACCATCTGCGGTAAGGCGGCGCAGTGAGTAGCTAGACTAGATAGCATGCATGTCGCTTGCAACGTTTTATTGATCATTCCATCATGACTTGTAAAAATACAATGTTCGGTCCATCAGCGCAAATAACCAAATCTCTATCAGTGTTGCATCTCTAAACAAATAGGGCACCTCCAACGAACACCATGGACAAGACGGTAATCATGCCAACGCCATTTGCTGACGCCGCACCCGAATCTTTAGTTTCTGTCGCAGAAGCTGCTGAACCAGTGTTGGAAGCTGTGCCAGTCGCTCCAGAAGACTCGTCTGACTTTGATCCGCCGCTTACAAGAGCGGAAAGCTTGTCGTCTTCGGTAAAGGAAGCTTTGACAGAAGAAGCATTCTTGCACTCGCTGGGCGCATCGGCCTTTCCCTTGACGAAATTGGCAGCGATGCACTAGTTAATATGATTAGTCATGTAACGATTATGTGTAAAGTTGAGAACACTCACTTGGTATAAAAGACCATCGACGGCTGAAGATACAACATTCACCCAACCCTTCTTTCCAGCATACTTTTCAGGAACCGTGACCTGGGGTTCGCAGAAATCACCGAGGCCGCTCTGCTGCACGATAGGAAAGACTTGCTCCCAACCTCCACTGGCCTCCTCATCAAGAGTAACGCGGAAGAGCCAGTTACCTTGTTGGTGAGTAGAGCGAAGAGCGATGGCTTCTCCTCCGACGTGGAAATCGACGAGTTTGTCTTTGGAGAGGTCGGGTGTGAAGCCGCCGCAGGGAGACTTGTCCTCGTCGTCGTCTTTGAAGCCGATTGTGTCGGGGTACCTGACTTCGAAGTGAGCGAGGGACAGACCGCAGAGAGCGGCTGCAGAGAGGAGGAGAGAGGAGCGCATGGTGATGGCGATATAAGTATTGGGTATATTAGAAAGTAGAATGTAGAGAGAATTGGGACGAGAGAAGTGTGGTATGAGAGTCAGGTCAGGTCTTGAAGGTGGTGGGCGGTTGACAGTTTTTGTAGCAGCTGCGGATATCGGCAAGGGAATGAGAGAGAGGCTGAACTACCTGCATCTTAGCTTGGGCGTGTGGACTACTCCTTGTAGAAGGTACCTATCTCTTATATAAACCGGAACTTTATGAGCGTCAGTATCTCATTATCAAGAACTCTTGATTGATGTATTTTCTCTACCTGAATGACATTCATGTAGTAGATGGAACAGTGCCCGTTCTCTATACTCAGTTACACGAAATATATATTTATGCTCTGGATTTACCCATCATAAAAGCTACGTCATTGAGGCTCTGTGTTCCCATGATAGACGCCCCAAGTCAATGCAAGCCATTTTACTAGTCTGAAGCAATTCCATACATCGCACTCCCCAAGAACAATGAACAGTCAAACATACATAGCCTCAAAAGTTATCTGACAATACAAAAGGCCTCGAGCGCAGATTCACTACCTCTATCACCGAGTGCTATGTTAGTGGCGGAGAAGAAACCGCTATGAGAGCACGTTTTATCTGATTTGAGTCTAACTTAACTTAATGTAACCCTACTCACCCCAAAAGTCTAGAACCAGAAAACAAGGGTCCCCCCTTGACTTGCAGAAGATCCAATCAGATACAATCGTGCACGGGCCATGAGGTTGTTTGAGCAAGTTTCTCTTCATTATCTTTCACATTTATACATAAATGAGCGAGTTTTTTTTCTTTTCTATTTGTTAAAAGATGAAATCTTTTCTAAACGACCTCATAGAGCCAAAGTAGACGGATATGCGGCATCAAAACGGATATCACGGAAACTGTCTAAACATTATTAGAGATGAGATGTTACCTCGAGAGTTTACAGATAACAACAGGTCGCATAATTAGATATAACTTGTGGCTGAAGAGTAAATTATCTCTAATAATGCAACATGTACCAACGTCTTCCGTTCAACTAGACTTATTCTGGATCGTCTGAACAGTCTCTGTCAAGCAGTTAGTAGTTGCTATTCCTAGTGTGGGTGGCTTGCAGTAGGTACTTTATCCTGCATTCTGCGTCTTGATGACCGCGGGGTTCAACTTGACTTCTCAGCTTCCTCTCTCATCATTCAAAATCAGCACTCTTCCTTCAAGTTAGCATCTTGCCTTCCAGTCTTTGTATCTTGGCACCTTGAACGCAGAGTGCGCCAAGCCTTGTCACTCTCACATCAACTTGCTCAATCATACTCGTCAGTTTGCGTCGGCCACTGATCCACCACTAAGCTGTTCAAGTAGTTGCGTTGGAGGCAAAGATTGGTTTGCACGCGATAACATGTCCATTTGAAAGGACTGATTACATCTCCCAACTTGAGAGCAAAACAGACATCAAGTCTTATCACGAGGCTGGCCGTCACAACCTCTTCCATTTCAACCCTATTTTCATCCGTTCAACGTCTCCGACGAATTATAGCCCACCATGGATATGGACCACATGCATCACGATCCCGGTTTGCGGATGGAAGTCAACTATGCCTTTGCTCGTGGATACTGGTATATAATCGCCGGTGTCGTGGGCGCACTCATAGTCATCCGCGGCATAAACTATCTGGAAGCTCAGCAAAGGTAAGACCACTGACATCTTCTTCAACAGACACTGACTGATGTCACAAAAGATTGAAAGCATGTCGAGATCCCGCAATAGATCATCCTACCCGACCACGAGGACTTCTCAGCCAAGCTTGGGCTACAGCAACAGCCGTCATTCGAGAAATGGGCCATCCGCAGTACTACATCCCCATCAAAGGTCTCCGATGGGCCACGCCACTACCTCTCGGACGCATTATTGTTTTAGCATGCTACTGGGTCATGATTGTTTACATGATGAGCTGGCAAGTAGCAAAGAACGATGTATACTACTGGGAGCGTATCGGATATCGCAACGCCTGGGTGACTCTGATGCAGTTTCCGCTGGTCTACCTTTTATCAACAAAGGTCAATATTATCGGGTTCTTGACAGGATCCAGCCACGAAAAGCTCAACTGGTTACATCGATGGGTTGCACGCACGATATTTGTCACTGCAACAGTTCATGGATTCCATTTCTGGACCATGTGGGTGCGTGCCGAATTTCTCGACTACGCCCTCGAAATCATGCCTCTGGTCAAATATGGACTCGCCGCCTGGGCCATTCTGCTTTGGAACGTCGTTACTGGTCTTGTGCCTATTCGTCGACTTTCATATGAGGTGTGGGTGGCCCAGCATGTTGTCACCAGCATTGTTATGCTGTGGTTGCTCCATAAGCATATCCCTGCAAATGCTCGTTGGCTTCTATGGATGAGTATTTCGTTCCTTGTGTTTGACCGCGTCATGAGATGGTTACTTCTCTTGTGGCAAAATGTTCGTCTACGTCCTCAAGGCACAGCGTGCCAGGGCATGAAGCATTTCGGACATCGAGTATCTGCTCGTATTGTTGGACCAGCGACTACTGTAATTACCATCAAGGACGTACACTTCAAGTGGAAGGCTGGACAACATATATATCTATGGCTTCCACGGCTAGGTCCGTTTGAGGCGCATCCGTATACGATTGCATGTGCGCACAAACTGGAGGGCACATGTTGCTGCAACAGTATACAGCTTGCTGTACGCGCTCATGGAGGGTTCTCCAAGCGAATTCACGAGTATGCGACTAAGAATTCAGCTTCTGACCTCACAGGCTTCGTATCAGGACCCTATGGCGTTCCCCCACAGTGGGACATTTACGAGACATTGGTACTGATCGGAGCGTCGACTGGAGCGAGTTTTGTCGTTCCCATCCTTGAGAGTATCGCAGCAGCGCAAAAATCGAATTGTACACGAAGAGTCGACGTTGTTTTTACCGCAAAAACAGCCCAAGAGATCGAATATTACGTTGAAAGGGCCGAAGAAGCTGGTCGAATGGTGCGCGCAAAGGGCATTGTCGTCAGCATCCACGTCGCAGTTACAGGGTCCAGCAACAACAGAACAGAAGGCCCAATTTTCGTTTCTCGGTCTGAGACAGAATCGTCAAGATCGAGCGACTCTGACGACATCCAACCCGCCAAGGGATCTACAGGATGTTGTTGCAGCAGCGGCGACAGTACAGTAAAGAAAGGAACAGACGAGAAGGGATGTTCAAGCGATTCAGCATGTCGCGTGGGAAAAACCGGTTTCGTACCGGATCTCGTTCAAGAATACACGTGCCGCCCAGACATCGAGGCCATGATCCGCGAGCCAGTAGAGCAAGCTTGGGGAGAAACAGGGGTGATGGTTTGCGGCGGACGTGAAATTGTAGCGACGACGAGGAATTGCGTGAGTCGCTTGAGTGATGAACGAGCTGTACATAAAGGAACGGGTGCACAGGGGATATATCTTTATGTGGAGGAATACTCGTTCTAGGTAGGTAATCAATCCTAAGATATCAAAGGATAAAGCAATAATGACGATGTTTGTCGCAAAGATAAAAACGGACAGAGGTCAATGTCACTGCGCTGCTGCATTAGAGAACTGTTTGCTGTGCCACTGCAACGGTAACAGTACTGTATCTGCATCTAACCAGGGATCAAACAATGGGATTTGGTCCCTGCTCTGAAACTGTTTGTTATGCACAGAGTACCTACCTCCTGAATTATTCCCGAATTGACGTCGATTTGTCAGTCTCTACCTAAAAAAATGACTTTTCAATCCTTCTCGACTTATTTTCCATTCCAAATCTAACCATGTTTATTGGAATGCATATTCAAGAGTCAAGTCAAGTCTCGAACTGATCCACCGCTTGACTTTCCCGCCCCGTGGATCGTCGACCCCTAGCTCCCTTACACGCTTAGCCCAGTGGTATCTTATTGGTTCTGTCAACCCTTGAGTCCCCCGAATCTCCATTTCCTCCTCCACTTCTTTTTATTCAATTCCCTACCTCTCCATTGTTTAACCTAACCTCCTACCTCTTTTTGTTTGTTCATCGCCATCAAACAACCATCGACTTTCTGCTCTCTTTTTTTTTTTCGTCTTGTTTTTTTTTCGTGTCTCGTCTTCATGCTTCATCTTTGAGATTGTCTCTCCTCCGTTACCGGCCATGCCTTCTAGGCGGCGGTATCATTACCAGGCGCGGCCTTCAAGGCCTTATGCGCTGGCTCAGGCAGGCGTGAGGTTGGTCGCTTGGATTACCAGCCTCGCGGCTATTCTGCTCCTCGCGTACATCTGCAAAGAATGGTCGTCAAAAAGCCAGGTTATTATCGCAGGTGCTGTGGGCGTAAGTTGACCCTTTATTTTCCACGTCTAATAAATTTCTGGTCGCACAAGGCTGACGCGCTATAGTGCGTAATCGCAATGCTCAACGATAGCTGGGAGATTCTAGCCGTGCTGGACGCCTCATTTACGGTTCCCAGATTAGTCACCTCGAGGAAAGTTCTCCACGACCTGTTCTCCCTAGCCCTCTGCGTGGGCGGCATCATCATGATGTGGGTATCCAATATCAACCTATCCGACGACAAGAAGCCAGGTCAGAGGAGGCAAGAAGTGTGGCTTATGGCTGCACTTTGGGCATTAATTGCGGTGGTGTAAGTTTTCCCCCTCACCTATTTCCCCTCTCGTGGGAGGTTACGTGACTAATAACGATGATACAGTGGCTGGAGATTGGTCTTTGCTGTCTGGGGCTGTATAGACTGTACTGGTGATGCCAGGCGCGCAGCAGAGAGAAGACAGAGACGGCGCGGAAGGGAAAACGATCCTTGGCGACAGATGGGAATTCTTTGAGGATGCTTACTGCAATTGCATTACGTTACGTTACGACAGCTTGACTTACGACTCGACACATGCATTCATCAACGGCGTATTGGGGTTTGGGATTTCGACTTTTCGATAGATATTGCTGTCAATTACGACTTCTGGGCATTTCGCAATGAGCCGACCGATTGAGTTGAGAACCTTTGTATCGACCTCGCCAAAACCTTTAGGCATGAGTCTCACGCTGGCCTGACAACGACTTTATTTACGTTTTCATGGCTAGAGCTTCTAGGTCATCGACGTACTACCATTGCGACCCGTCAAACTATTCTACTTTATTTCGCTCTTACTTTTACTCCGCCACATCGAGAGCGATCTAGAAAAAATGGATTTTATCTTGCCTCTCAGTGATGGCGGCCGAGGGGACCTGTGATATGACTCGCCATGTTGATCATATGAGGGCTTTGGATGAAGAGAACCTTGTTTCGGGACTCAATTATACACGGATACCTTCGACACCCGGATAGGAAGGGTTCTTCCGACACTAATGTTTCCATGCCATGGATGCTGGGACGCTTGAGTTGGAATGTTGGCTGTGTGAAGTCTATCATAAGCTGGCGCTCGCATTTGGAAACATCTATTTAGGCGGAAGCGACAGGAGAAAAGCTTCTATGAAATGCGATGAAGCGTCGTTGAGGAGGTGTTCTTGTCTCTTCCGATTAGTATCCTTGAAGCATGGACGGATTATCTCGGCGCATCAGCTACGGGACAAATGGCATACAGAACATCTGCACAACTACTTCTGATAGTCAGGCTGTTGTGTTCAGCCTACTTGTTGTTCAATTACTGGTTCGAATTCCGAATTCCAATATTTATCTACATTGGGTTATTGCCTGGATCATCCAAAACTGTGCCTCAGTTGCTCATGTGAGAAGCCCCCAAGGTCGTGACTACAACCGAGCAGTTGACTTCCCCATTGTATGGCTTTGAGTTTCGACAAAGTGTCTACCCAAACACAAGCGTCCAAGGCAATGTATAGACTTTGTCGATGGACTCAAGAGACCACCTGCTTGGTGAAAATGACAAGTATAGAGTTCAAAATCGTCATCTTACAACGCCATGGCAATTCCAGCTGCTTATTTGTGCCTTGCAATTCCCCTCAGCGATGTTTTCAATTCACAAAATACTCCTCAATGTTTAGTTTGAAGAGGTTTACCGTCGTCCTGCAATCGCCCAATTGACTTCACCATGAGTTCAGAAGCCGGCAAAACGACCATCTCCCCCACCGACGATGGAGATGCCATCCTCATGCGCGAGATATCCCATGGCCCCAACAACGATGTTACCAAGGAGAGCCTTGAGGATAGACTCAGGAATCTTCTTGAGCAGCACGAACACGATCAAAACTTCCCCGATACCGTCCTCCAACGAGCTAGAAGCTATCTCGAGAATAAGAACGGCGAACAACAAGACGAGGAATTGGCCCAGGATATATATGCAGAGTTTCAGGCTCAAAGGGATCTGATTGTCAATAATTCCATCTACCCAGAAGTACGGGCTGTCGTCGAAAACACAGATGATCCTACATTGCCTGTGGGAACATTCAGAGCTTTCTTTTTGGGGACAATATTTGTCCTTTTAGGAACGTCGATCGAACAGTTCTTCTCCCTTCGAATGCCGGCCATCAGTCTGTCGACGTATATGGTACAACTGTTGTCTCTGCCTCTAGGCATGCTGCTGGCAAAATGCCTTCCAACGAGAAAGTTTCGGATATTCTCTTGGGAATTCTCTTTCAACCCTGGACCTTTTAGCCAGAAAGAACATGTTCTAATTGCAATCATGGCAAACGTCTCTTTTGGCGGTGCTGCAGTTGGCGCTTACGTTGTGTCTATCATTCAAGTGTTGAAGCTCGACACCTTCTACGGTGAAAAGGTTCTCTCAAACAGCATTCCCTGGCAGATCATCACGCTACTATCAACACAATTCCTCGGGTATGGTTGTGCAGGTCTGGCTCGTCGGTTCCTCGTATATCCATCGTCCATGCTGTGGCCGAGATCATTGGCGAATATCGCTCTTACAAAGGCCATGTACAAGGATAACGGAAACAGAGAAGACACTGCAAATGGGTGGAAGATGTCGCGATACAAGTTCTTCTTGATCTGTTTCATCTCCATGTTTGTGTACTTTTGGATTCCCAATTTTCTCTTCAAGGCTCTTGGACTCTTTAACTGGCCGACTTGGATATCTCCTAGCAACATTACTCTCGCCCTCATTGCTGGATCTACGTGCGGCCTTGGTTTCAACCCGTTACCCACGATGGACTGGAACATCGCGACATATCTGGGCGATCCCATCGTTACCCCATTTTTCACACTCATGAACTATGCGAGTGGCATGGCCATTATCGGAATCATCGTTGCGCCGTTATTGTACTTCAATAACGTGTGGGACGCTGGTTATTTCCCTATAAACAGTAACCTTGTTTACGACAACTCGGGCAGTCGCTACAACGTTTCGCACATATTACTGCCCAATTTCACCCTCAACGAAACGGCGTACCACGAGTACAGTGTTCCCCTCGTGACATCTACTCAAGTGACCAAATACGCAGCTGCCTTTATGATATATGTTGCCACGCCGGTGCACATGTATCTTTGGCATCGCAATGATATCATGAATGGTATACGAGCATCGTGGAGGAAAAAGTCACGAGATGACGAGTTTGACGACGTACACAACCGTCTCATGTCTGCGTATCCAGAATGCCCTCACTGGTGGTACCTTGTCATCCTCGCTACGTCTTTCACTCTCGCTTGTGTTTCTGTGAGCGTATGGCCGACCGGCATGCCAATATGGGGAATTATTCTAGCTCTGCTCTTCACCATCACGTTGCAAGTCCCGATTGGAATGCTCTTTGCTGTCACAAACCTGGAGCTCTCAACGGGTATTCTGGCCATGGTTATCGGTGGCCATGTGCTCGAAGGTCAGCCTATACCGAATATGATATTCAACATGTTTAGCTACATGTCTACACATCAGTCGCTCAACTTTTCATGTGATCTCAAACTCGCGCACTATGCCAAGATTCCACCACGATGGGCATTCGCCGCGCAGGTTTATGCGACCTTTTTAGCTGGGTTTGTCGGGTTAGGTTTGAATCACTGGTTACTTCGCAATGTCGAGGATGTGTGTCAGTTGCATCAGAAAGATCGCTTCACTTGTCCTCGCACCCATACATACTTCATGTCCTCAGTAATGTGGGGAGTCGTTGGTCCTCGTCGCCTCTTTGGTACCGAGGGACCGTACCGCGCCCTCACGTACACCATCCCGCTAGGCATCATATTCCCCATCGTCGTGTACTACATGGCGAAACGCTGGCCCAACTCGTTCTGGCGCAACATCAACGCTCCTGTCCTCTTCGCCGGACCGATGGGCTGGGCCCCGTTCAACTGGAGCTACATGCAGGGCACCGTAGTCCTGGCATTCCTATTCAACTTTTACATCAAGAGACGATATACAGCGTGGTGGGAAAAGTACGCGTACGTGCTGACGAGTTCGCTCAGCGCGGCCATTGGGATTTCGGGCGCCATCATGTACTTTTCGGTGCAGCACACGGGCGTCGTGCTGGACTGGTGGGGGAACAGGATTCATGAACAGGGTGTCGACAGACACGGCTTGGTTGGCGCCGATGGGAAGATTGTCAGGTGCTCGAGGTTGCAGGTACCTGAGAAGGGTTACTTTGACATTGGGTTTGACTGGAAGGTGTAGACTAAGGATAGTGGTGGTGTCTACAGTTCGGATAAGAATAGCAACGTTGATCTGACTGCGTGCCTGGATTAGTATCAGTCAAGTTCGCCACAACCAACAATCGCCTCCATGTATATTCGGCCGGATGGCAGATCATCTGTCTTTGTTCTGTTCTGCCTGTTAACCGCGCGCGGGGATGATGAAACATGCGGCCAAGTCGATTGACATTTTGCCTCTTTTCGGGATATGTATAGTAACAACAAGAACCAACAACGAAGAGCAAGTCACCAATTACCATGGCAAACCCGCGTTGATATTTGACCTGGGGGCCAAGAATAGGTAACTAGAAATAAACTGTCAATAGACGCGCGGTCGTTTCAATGCGGCCAGTTGGTGTTGTGTTGAAGAATATGCGCATACCCTGGAGTATGAAAATTCAACAGCGCTTGCTTTTTGTTCCCGAGAGACTGGTAGTCTAGCCCAACAACGAGACCTAATATGAAACGATTTGGCAATTTCTGATTGAACAGTGAATAATTAATAAAGGTGGTTCGATCGTAAGCGCTCGTGTGATTACTTGGTTTACCACGAAACAAAACAAAGAGGCAGCCGAGATAAGTTGATAATTATTAGCACAAGTGTATCGTGACGAAATTGAAGAAGAGAGTAAGAGGGAACACGATGATGGTGATGTAGTGTTATTAATCAGTCAGTATTGAAATCGAAACTGCTGCGCCTACTGTACTGTATGCAACTCTGATGTGGAGGAGGCAGTGTTGCAGGGTCAAGGTTCTGCCTTACAGGGCTGGAAGACACTATTCCCTTTTGGCCAGTTTATGTAGGTTAGGTCTTTACTTTGTAGTGCATGTTGTTTCTACATACTCGGCCTTTTGTTTTCCTCTGCTTCAACACTATGTATAGAGATAGAAATATCGTGGAAATTTTTGTAATGTCGCCGTGCATGAAGGATTGGCATCAACTCCCGTAAGAGAGCTAGAGATTAAAGTGCATTTGTTCTGAAGGAAGAGGCAGCCAAAAGGTGAATCAAACCCTAGCTTGGGGGCCGTTGGGGGCCAGTCCGTATCTCGGTGGGTAGACACTTTTTTTCAGTTACGGTTATCCGTCGGACAAAGTCAAGTCACGAAAGGTACTCATCCTCTAGAAAACGGCTTTCATGAACCAATAAGATTTATTCGCTTGATAGACCGCAAGGCGACGACTTACTGTGCCGTACCTAGACGTTATGCTGGTACGATAAGTAATGCAAAAGCTCGGCTTCATAGTTCTTGGCTGGACTAGTCTAGGACCAGTAGAGATTTTTGGATCTTTGGTTAACTAGGTAGGTAGGTAGATGTTTCATGTCTAAAGCTATTCGGGATGCAATGGAACTGAGTTGACCCAAGGTAAGGAAAAGTAAAGTGTAATAATGTGCAATTGCCAAGACATCTTGACATGACGCACGGCGCGCCCTTGGTCTGCGGGTAGTGAATCACAGTTCATAGTCTTTCCGTTTTTTTTATTTAAACTTGCATCATTTGTGTAAGTGAACAGTGCATTCCCGTTGGTTCATGTTTCTTTCTTTTTAGTGGTAATCTGTAACTACGATGCGGTTAGTTCCCGCTTTCGGGTCGATGCATGTCATCTCCATGTCAAAAGGAAGAGGCATCCAATCGATCCTTCAAAGATGATGATTTATTTGTTTAACAAATAAAGAAATGTTGATGCAATTAATTAATGCGAGGCTGAAGTGCCCCATCTACAAGGAATGAATTTTATCCTGGCTGGCTAAGTGGTCTCTTAAGGCTGAGTGGAGGCTACCCTACCCTACTACTACGGAATAGTGTCAGAGACCAAGCCTCGATTGCACTGCCCTACCAGGGGGGGAGGAGCCTGTCTGCCCTGTAAGTTTGAGTCAGGCCCTGTGGACAAAGATTGAATGCAGGACATTTATGTACTTTACACTTGCATTTGAGGACGGACTTTGTTCTCGTTGGCTGGAGATTGGTCTACTGTAAGTCCTGAACAAGGATTATTCTGTACCTAGGTACTGTTGCAGCGCTAATCGAGACAAGAGAGAGAGAGAAAGAGTCCTTGATGACTCAATGCCGGATTATGATCCCATGATGCAGATTCAGAAAAAGAATAGCAGCAGCAGCAGTAGCCGGCAACACTCACCGAGCACCCCAAAGGGTTCTTTCGTGTTACAGTATGCAAACTCTTTTCAGGACCTGACTTAACCTGACTATGAGAATTTGTAGTACCAATGTCTATTCTTCGACTTTGCTTCAACCATGGCCGCACGTTGTACGGCCATTGTAGTCCTAGATTAGGCACGATTCTTTTTCTTTTCCTTTTTCTTTTCCACTGACAAACCATTGACCTTGTCACATTTTAGTATCTTGTCACTTCTCGTTCGTGACCTCATTTCGATACCCGTCCCCTTCCCCCATGTGTCTTATCGATCCGACTACTACTGAGCCTCAACTAATGAACCGGTGATTGACGATATGTCTCCATTCCATCCCTCAAACTGTCAGGGTAGTGGGGTCAGTGGCTGAGAGAATGCCCTGGGAGTCATCGGCATGGATGCTTCCAATGGGTCCCGCCCACTAAACAGGGGTTTGCTAGTGGCCGCAGACGGTAGGCAGGCAGAAACGGCCTTTTCTCCACCAAGGCTGCCTTTGAGCGACCCAAAAGTCCAATCCAAGCCTCTGGGAGGGAACACCACCACTAGGACTGACAATATATATCGCGATCCATTTTGCGAACCAGAAACTACTAATACACACTCTCACACACCAGGCAACAATTAACCATATTTTCCCACTTACAAACCTTTTTGACTACTACTTTAGTCCCCAGGCATCAAGCAAGTCATCGGTAGTACCTGGCTTACACGCTTTCGACTACCGCTTTCAAGCTACCCTCCCTCTCTCACTACCACCACTATCAATCCCTCTTTTCTATATAACCACCACCATCTGCACTTCTTTTCAACAACCAAACAAACCACTCAATTCATCTCAATCAACCAACACTATAAAGTCTTGAGCTCTCTCTACTACTATCAAGCTGTCTTCTCAACAGTCACCACTTGTTATTGACAACATCGTCTACAACAATCGTCGTCGAAACTCCAACAAAACTCCACTGCCTGAGCAGACTCTTCGACACTCTCGTCAAAGAAACTATCGTCTGCCTCCGGTCATTATCCAAGAGGATCCCTCTCTGCGCAATCAGCGCCTACAACCTCACAACACAGACACAATGTGCACCACAAACATCTACACATACGTCCACCCTGACGGACGTCGCGAGCAGTACTCTCAACCTACCTTTTGCGCCAACTCTCGCCATGGTCAGGTCTGCTCTGCCAACTTTCTCTTCGAGCATCCCAGCCAATACGTTCCTGCTTATGATGCTTCCTCCTACCCTTATCCCACACAGCTGCCTCCCACTCCCCAGTACAGCCCCGCACCCTCAACACCATCGGGCTCGTACCGCTCAGGAGACGAGTCAGACCGTTCCTACACAAGCTCTTCCAGCAAGAAGGAGCGCTCTTCGGGTGTCTATGTCAACGGTCAAAAGGTGCTCGACCTGAACCGCAAACGCCGAGGATCTCGACGTGAGGAGCGTATTGTCTTGGTGGACAGCCCTCCTACTCCTCGCACTCCTCCTCAACAGTGGTCTGGTCCTCACACTGCTCCTGCTTCTCCCGTTGCAAACACCTACCTTGTCGACTCTTCTCGGGACTCCAACAACCGACGGCCTATCATTGTCGATGAGCGAACTCTCGACCCCAATCAACGCCGTGTTCAAATTGAGGTCGTCGACAACCACCATCACCACCGCTCTAAGCATCACCGCCACACCTCCAGCAGCTCCAAGGACAGCCGGCACTCCAACGAAGACGACGAGAAGAGACGCCGTCGCCAGGAAGAGAAGCGCCACCAGGAGCAAGAGGAGCGACGCCGTCTTCGCATCGCCGCAGCCAACGCTGAGATCTCCAAGCGTCCAGCTATCCCTGCCCCAGCTCCTCCCAAGCGCTCTGCTACCTACAAGCGTCCCTCCGTTGAGATCCCCGTCGGTGAGATGCGACGTTTAAGCTTCGAGGAAGAGCGTCGCGACGACAAGGCCCGTCGCATTGCTCGCCGCGAGGAGAAGAAGGAGGAGGAGGCCCAGCGCGAGCGTCTCCGCCAGCGTATGCAACCCCAGCGACGCCTGACCATCGGCGCTGGAAGCAGACGACCATCAGAGCTCTACGAGCCAGGAGTGTACCGCTACGAATAAGCGATGATGTTTTCTGAACTTGTATTTTTCTCTGCCTTTTGGTCTTGTATCACCTTGAATCTGTTTCTATATGGGAGTTTTTGTCTTTACTTAAGCGAATGGGAAGTTTAGCGATTTGATTTGGTCGAATTTTGGATTCTGGATAGACTTGAGGAACACTTTTTTTTGTATACGTTATTATTTGGGCAATTATATTGGATACCAGCACAGGCGAAAACAGCCAGTTTTAAGGACTACAGGACACTAGCTAGATACAAGACACAAAACAAGAATAAAAAAGAGGAATCCGGAATGGATTTAATTATCGATACTTTGTTCCCTCGCTTAGTGAATCGTATGTGAATCAACTTATTTGGTAAACACTCAATGATTAAAAACTAATGGTATATGAGGTTATGACTTCAGTAAGCAGAACTGACTGGCGGATTAGTTTGATATGAACTAAAGCAGGTACGAAAATGATATTAAAAAACGAGTAGAAAAAAGAAGAATCTCATCATGTCTCATGACTTTGCACTTTACACCTCTGCGAATCTGAAAGAGGCTGCACACTGAGACATGGCATTCGCTATCGCACCCCCTCAGATCAGAAAGAAATAAAAATTACGAAATACCACTATCATTAACGATTCCGATTCCCGTCCCGGAGTCTTGGCAATAATTAATAAAAAAAAGTGTAAAAAGGGGGCGCGTGTGATCTGCTACATGCATATCGTGAAGCAAAAGCAGGGATTATACAGAGTACTGTACTGTAATAAACCAAAGTTCTCTTTTTCCTTGTATTAGTAGTGATGAAGTGAAGTGGGGACAAGAAAAAAAAAAACACCATGATTCGAAAGATGGGGTCGTTTTGGGACTTTGGTAGAACTTCATTTTTAAGGTTTCGGGTGAGTTATGAGATTGGAGTTTTATTGCGGGAGAATAGAATTGGTTAGACTTGTTAGTTATGTGTATTCTGCTTTGGGATTTGATTTGATTTGGTTTCCGATTAATTACCATATCCCCTTCCTCAAAAGCGTCAACGAGGATTCGATCAAAGTTCATAATTGGAATTCCTGTTTTCGCTACAAGTTGAAAACACGGGCTCTTTCCCATGATCGCCTTGTCTGCCTAAATTGTTACTCTACCCCTCCTTCCCAGTCACGATGAACCCCCGCTTATGATGTGCCGATCTAGAACAGACATTACCCGTTTTCTTTGGTCACACACACACATACCCGAATCTCAAGGCACCCATTGGAAACAAGGTGGTTTCTTCTCTGTACGAAACGCCGGTTCCGATGTGCGGAGGTATAGTAGTGTGTGTCAATTGACCATGTATATACTTTGTCAATATAAGGATTCTCAAAGTTTGTGTGTGTGAGTCACTGAGAGCTAAAAGGCCATGTTTGAACGAGTACTGTTTAGGTAATGGCCGATCAACTTGAGAACTGCTGGGAGTTGCATTCGTGTACAAAGATACGAGCAAAAAGTTTGATTAGATAATGACAGACTAATAGACCATCACACGAATGTAAAGTAAAGGCAGGCATGTTGAAGCCAGGCCATTGCAAAGTGAAGTAGTGTTGGGACTACTCCTAGCATGAAGAAATGGGTGTTGAACCATCCTTCAAACACCACATGACAATATCAACATTCTCAGTTTAGTAGTCACTTCCACGACTAATAACCTCCTTATTCGACTCTCGAAGCAGAATCGTCTACAATTAGTCAATTAGTATTTCTCAACTTTGACAAGCAGAAACAAAACTTACGTGCTCAAACTGCGCAGAGTAAGAACCCTTGATATCCGCGAGCGGTTCATACGCCTCGAGAATTCCATGAGAAACCAACGAGTTTAGCTACCAAAATGTCAGTATCCCATTTTGTTCGGAAACTGGAGTGGTGCTTACACCAGCTAGGTATCGATCCAGACCGAGACGGTCAAGATAGCGACGGCAAAAGACAATAGTGCCGAATTGCTCCCTGATAACCTTGTGCAACTTGTTTGCAGTCGCAAAAGGCAGTTTCACCTGCTTTGGCGCATCGTGTTGTAGGCCATAACCATAAATGCCCACCTGGAATTTGTGAGCAACAGTCCCACGGATCAAGATCATATCCACAGCGTAAGTCACTCACATCATCATACAACTTTCCAGTACCAGTCGTACCAAACGTCTCAATGGCAAACACTTCACCTTCCTCCATCTTAGTCTTATCCCTATTCTTGATGAACGGAATCGACTTTCCACCGTGGATTTGGTAATGCTTGATGTTGTGCGCCGAGATGTTACGGACTGGTTTGACGGGGTATGTTTTCCCGTTGATTTCGACTTCGTAGCTTTCCATGGCTTCTTGAATGGCGGCGCTGACGTCGCAGATACGAACATCGATTCCAGAGGCCTGCAAAAGTCAGACATTATTTCTTTCGTGTAAGAAATTTGTACACACCTTGATACCACTGTTCGTAGCATCCCTAACCGCAGCTAAAAGATTATCGTACGTGGGATCAAACGACATGGTGAAGGCGCTGTCCACGATCCATCCATTGATCTGCACGCCGAAATCAACCTTCATGACATCCTCATACTTGAGAACAACGTCTTTCTGACCAGGATTGGGCGTGTAATGCGCAGTCTCATGGTTCAGACATAGACCCGTCGGGAAACCCATTCCAGACTTGAGGTTATCACCAGGTTCAATTCCCTGATTCCCTAAAAGCGCACGAACGCCGTCCTCGATACCATTAGCAATCTCATTAAGCGTATGGCCGGGCTTGACGTTTTCCTGAGTCCACTGTCGAACTTGACGATGTACTTCAGCCGCTTTGCGATAGTCGTTCAGAAACGTAGGGTCCTCAAGATGTCTACGGCCGTTGTAACGAATTTCCTCAGCTGTAGTACGAGCCGTGTTAAAGTCATCAGAGTAGCTCTGAAGCTCGCCGACGGGATAGTCTTTGTTTGCAAAGAGCTCACTCAGGGGAACCCTGGGAGGTGAAGATTGCTGCGTAGCAGTCTTCTTCTTCTTCTTTGACTTTCTCTTTCTTTTCTTCTTGCCAGCGCCGTCTACTGTTAACGATCCGGCGGCAGCATCGATATCATCATCGTCGTCGTCGTCGCCCCCTTCGCCTCCGAGACTACCGTCTCCGTCGCGGGCAAAATGCGCACCGCGTGGTTCTCCGCCTGCGGAGGATGGCTTGGATGAGAGTGGTCCATGGCCTGGAATATGTGAGTATTTTGATAGACGCAGCAAGGGCTATAAGATTTATATACCATTTCCTCCATTGTAATCGTCTTCAGATGTCTTGGCGCCCATTTCGACATGAACGCTGCTTCAATTACGGAGTGTTGATTGATGAATGAATGAGCTGATGTGACGATTCATGGTGAGTTATAAGTCGGGGGTAAGCGGTTAACTGCGGCAGAAACAAACAAGGAAGTGCTGCTACGCGTGGATAACTACATAAGCACTAATATAAGACAACCCCATTTGTAGGATTCCTGGACATTCCTGACATGAAGCTCAATAGACGTGTTGCACAGACGGTTAAAGGCATGCAAACCTGTAATGTCCTTCAGATGTGATGCATGATCGTCACTCACTTATAATTGATACGAACATGGGCCATACGAGAAGTCTGCTTCCATTCAAGCCGTTTCAGAAAAGTGTTGATGGATGGATCACATGGATCATCCACTGCAGCTTCTAAGACTTGAGGACCCTTATTTTTCGAGTCAAGTTGTCTTGGCAGATCAGCATTGTGCATTTTTCATCAACAAAAACTCCGTTTTCTGCGTCTCAAACCGCGTCAAATAGAATAGTTATGAACTGTTACGTCTTCATCAAATTCGGGTATAAATTCATGATCAACTCCACCATATACGCCCATAATCCCACTCAATGCCACGCCTAAACCGAGTAACAATGTATAACCAAGTAGAGTGCTCAGTCAAATGCTGAAATATATGCATGCCCGGAAAAGAAGAGAGAATTGGCATATACCCCAATGTTATGCCCCAACCATATTTGTAAAATGCTATATGTAAGTGAGCCAGCCATATTTATGCTGCTGGTTGAGCTTCACCGCGTGGCCGCGGCTTGAGAGTTAATATAGGAACCTCCATGTTATCGAAACGATAACGGGATGTCTTGTCTTTGAGTCGCTCGTAATGTTTTTGTAATCGACTTTCACCAACAACTAACTCGAAACCAACGAGGAAACAGAAGCTTATCTCCAGTCTAGCCAATTCTGCTTCACTTACGCCACCAACCTTGGCCATTTTAGCATGAGGATAAGATAAATCTTCAAGGGCCTTCATTGCTACTCGAAGACCAGCTAGGACCAAACGGTGGGCATTGCGTCGGGTGACAGGAATGGCTCGCTCCTCAACGGCTAATCGGTGTATATACAGTGATGTCGCGAGGTATACTGCCGTACTCATTGGGCAGAATTGGTGTAAACGTTGGAGGTATTGACTGATAGTGATAGGAGGTTCGTTTTTGCTGTAGAATTTGCGCGTTATGGCGCTATGTTGTAAATTTACCGGCTGAGAATCGGTTCCAACGACAACATATGGCTCTGACTGAGGAGGTGGCGACATCAGGCCTGGATGAGGTTTCAATCGCACGCCATCAATATCGTCTGACTCTTGAGACTCAGGCTTCGACTCTTTAGCAGCCAATCTCTTGGCTTCAAGTTCAGCCTGTTTCCTTAATCTTGCCAAACTTCTGTCCGAGTATGACCGTACAATGTTTTCCTTTTCAGCCTGCATGCCACTCATATGCGGTACGGTAGGAGACTTTGGAGGTGGTGTCGGAGGAACATCGCCTGTTATTCTAACAAGAAGTTCAACACCAGCGCTCAACAAAGCAAGGGCTTCTGATGGTGCCATCTCGAAGAGGCCATGATCGGCAACGGGTTTGGGTGCGGAGGGGTCGACGATCAATTGAGGATCTGTTGAGGGCACCGGAGGAGGAGGTGGTCGATCGGTCATGGTATCAGGGTGTCGCAGAGGAATTGTGCCGGCTTGAGTTTCGGTTGTCACAGTCTGATACGACATGGTTCGATTGTTATTGTAAAAGTTTGTCGTCTCGGTCGTTGGTCAAGATACAGAACTATTGTCGCGTCTCAATCGTTTAAGGCGCTGCACAAGATCCGGTTCGACACCTTTCATGATCTCTCGTTGGCTGAGATAGACAGAAAGGGAAACAGAAGGAGCAAGTTTTTTTTAATCGTGGACTAGGCCTAGTTTTTGTTGTTGCTTTGGGCCTTAAGACGAGCGCAAACTTGGGACCTTCAAGTGGGACGAGAATGTTCAAGTGGACCTTAGATCTGGACGTGGGACCCTTGAACTGGAGGAGTACCGAGTAGGAACCAGAACGGGGTCCGTGATGGCGGGTTTTATATCGATGTCAGGTATGGAAATCGTATCGTATCGCAACGGTCGAGTGGAAGGCTAGACAATAACAAGCCGGACCGACTGCTTTAGCGTGCCGAGGGTGAAAGTAGAAATGAAATGAGCTGTCCCAGGTGATCCGGTCTTATCAAGACGCATTTGTCGCTTGCTGTCAAAAGTCAAGAATAAAACAAAACCAGGATCAAGGAATCATGGCGAGATTAAAATTTAAAGGTAATGAAGTGATTTCTTTGTTTTTGTATTGTAATGCTGGATTGACTGTAACCATCAGCGGCTGCCCAACCTCAGAGAAGGCACCTGCCCGCACTTGCAGTCCTGCATCTGTGTCTGTATTTGCGTCTGCCTGCACTTGCACCTGCACCTGCCGTCTTTCAGGTCAATATGCGCTTGCACCTAGTTATGCCTGCTCCTTTCCTCGAATTCCCCCTCACGAGCTTGTTTTTTTTTGCCTGTCACGAGCACGTGGTGCGGGGGAGTTTTTAATTAAGATGAGATGGATGTACTACTTTTTATTTCTATCGCGACAGTCTTATCCCATTTTTGTTTACACCAGTTTCCTTTTATCATTTTAGGGTCAAAAACTAGTCATGTTCTAGTCTTTTGGGTGGAATGCAACGGTTCCAGGAAAGGATCTCAAAATCAGAGGCTGATGGATGATGGTCTTATTCTACGGAAGTCTCCGAGCAAAGTATCGTATTATCCCGGTAACATTTACGGATACGGATATAAAAGACTTCACTGTGGTCTAGAACAAAGGCTGAAAAGGGTTCACGTTCACTACAGCAGAGAAAAAAGAGCCGCAAGAGATGATGATCTTCAACTGCCAAGACTCTATTTAGGCGTCTTCTGATGTTCTTCCGGCGTCTAAAAACGAGGCGTTTCCAATGCGGGCACCCCCGGATTTGTCTCTCCCACGACTTTCTAGGTAAATCCTCCTGACCTTGTAGCTAGCTGCATGAAAAGAAACACCATGACAATCACCTTTCACTGATGCAGTTACACGCTCACTTTTCTTTGCCACGTTTTCTCTTTTCTCCTCCCCTAGAATCAAATAATTGGGACTCTTTACTTATCAGCTGTCTATCAGAAATTTAGGTGGCAATGGAGGCGAATGAACCACTTACTTACTGGTACTGGTTAAAGCGAAGGCGGCTTTGTGGGAACAAAGTCCGTTAGGTTAGCCTCATCAACTCTTTGTCAAGACTATCGCTGGTTTCAAACCCTGGATAGCATCGGAATTTAGGGCCGAGTATTTTAATTTGTCTTTGATTTGAGGATCTGCAATGTCTTGGGTATTGTGTCGGCTGATCAAATTGACAGGGGACCAGGATCAACATTGGCGAGACATTGGGCTTTGCATGAAAGATTTAGATGCCCAGCGGATATTTACGACTCGTGATGCCAAGGTTAATTGTTGGAACAAATCAACGGATTAAACTATGCCCTCCCAATGCAGCCATAAATGCTAACCTGACAAAACAATAACAATGGCATTCAGCCGCAAGGTCTAGAACTTCCACATTAATCTCATTTAATACTGCCTTCTCTTTAACAATCGGGCGCGACCTTGCAGTCTACAACCGCCGTTTGTCCTGCTTGAACCTTGGCGATGGCTTCCTTTAGCACACTCTCCAACTCTGACGCCTTATCAACCCTCGCAGCGTGGATGTCTCCACCTGCAGCAGCTTTGGCGATACCAGCGTAATCCGGTACAGGGTCGAAGGAGATGTTGATCTCTTCGTTTGTGGCCTTGGAGCCGAGACCATCGGGGTGAACCAGCAGTAGAGACCTACGAGGAGCGTTCCAGCCTATCGTTTGTTAGCAATGTGGTCTTAATTCTGAGACATTTCAACCACTTACCCTTGTTGTTGAGCACAATCGTCAGCACCGGAATCTTGTACCGTCTTGAGATCCAGTACACACTTCCAGGCACGGTGAAGAGATATGTTCCGTCACCTACAATCTGCACAACAAACTTGCCCTTGTTTGTGCCGCCATTCTCAGCATCCGTCGCCAGCTTGATACCCAACGCACCACCACCAGACCAACCGAGACCGCCACCGCCGCAGTTGATCCATGATCCAGGAAGCGTGGGCTGCACGTTATCGTGTACAAATCCCGTGTTGGTGACAGCTTCAATAGCCCAGATTGTATCTTCAGGGCAGAGGTCCTTGAGCTTCTTGCTGAGATGTCCCGTACCGAAGCTGCCGTCCGCAAGAGGCTCAGCGGCTTTGGCGATAGTGACTAACTTATTCTCGTGAATATTTGCACGCTCCTTCTCTGCCTCGGCTGCGCTGGACTCCAACTTGCTGGCGTATTCCTTCTTATCCAGAGCTTGCGATATTTGCTCTACTGCTGTCAACGCATCAGCTTTGTAGCGCGCGTCGGCCTGGATATAGTGCGTAGGCATTTGCTGCTTCAATGGATCGACGTCGATATGGAAAATCTTTGCATCTTCTCTAGGCTTGCAACGTGTCTGAACCCAGGGGACGTCACAGTCCAGGACGATGATTGTGTCAGCCGTAGTCACAGCGTCGTCGACGCCGAACTTGAGACCTAACCAAGCAGGATGGTCTGCCGGAAAGCACATATCGCAACCACCTGTATCCAAAACCCGCAGTCCCTTGACCTTGTCTGCCAACTCCACAAGCGCAGCGGGAATCTTGTGGTTTCTTCCACTGTATCCTGTCACCAGCAGAGGAGCCTTTGCGCCGGCCAATGCCTCGGAGATCTTGTCCACAGCATTCGTGGGAAGTCCACCGAGCTCAACCGACTCCCAGTGCTCTTGCTTGAGTGAATAAGGCTTAAGATCAGCCTCGAGGATTTCTCGTGCACTGCAAAGATACACAGGACCTTGAGGATCTGATGTAGCGAATTGTAGAGCTCGGTTGACCATTTGCTTGACGTTTGCTCCTGTCTTGATCTCTCCTGTATATCGGCAGTATTGGGAGACGATTTGTTTTTGGTCGGGCACATCTTGAATCCAGTGAATGTACTCTGTACGACTTCCGCGGTGTTCACCTTCTTGAGTGAACGGCGATAGACCAGCAAATACCAGAACTGGTGCTCTACCTGTAGAAGCGTTGTGGACGGCTGCTCCAAGACCTTGGGTACCAACATCAACATGCACAATAACACATTGAGGTTTGCCTGTCAATCTGGCGTAACCATCAGCCATAGACATGGCCACCATCTACGATCCGTCAGTTATATTTATTCGTGGAACAGCAAGTTTCAGGACGTACCTCATTTGGACATGTGATAATCTTGGGAAACTTTCCCTTCTTTTCACGCTGACCCTTCACCATGGCCTCGATGATACTAGGATGATCTGTTCCCAAGTTGACGAAGCAATGTGTGATGCCTGCATCCCAGATGGCTTCAAAAAAGGCAAAAGATGCTGTGTACATTTCTTCACCTGCGGTAGTGTATGGACGAGCCATGATTGCTGTAGGCGAGACATTATGAATTGCCGTTGAGCTTTTTTGTGTGGCTGATAAAGATAATGATGGAGCTTTGCCGTCTCTTTGAGAAATGGTAGAGGCAACGGCAGCACTTTGGTATTTACGCACTGAGGACTGAAGTTGCCCAGGGCGATACCTGAGGCCCGAGGCAGCCAACCTTGAGCGTTGTAGCAATGACATGTTGGTCATATAATTTCTGCGTTCATGTCAGTATACATCAGATTTTATAAACAGAGCACAAGCAGGAGTGATATGGCAATGGGTCAAAGTATAAGTGATATCAAGCACAAGGGATAGTCAAACATCCTTACCTTTTGTCAAATATATCAACAACCCACAAGCCAATCAACTCTCAAGATGGTTTCAAAGACAGAGGTGGTGTATAAAGATTGATGTAGCTGTAGCTGTAGTTGTGGTGAACATAGAGAAACCGAAACAAGAACAGGCTTCCAAGCCCGGGTTTTGTTGCCCGCCCCTCCCCCGCAAAAGTTCCCCTTACATGGACCATCAAGTTATCACGAACACCATCAGAACGCCCTTTGTTGTGTCAAGCGGGTCTATATCCAAATGCCGTGTCTGGCCGTTTTTATCACGCGCAAGTGTTACAAGAGTTGGTCTGAGTTACAATGACAAGATAGTGCGGGGTTGGGAGGGGAGACTAAGGTCAAAGTGTGGAAATAGGGCGTTTTTGACAAGGTTTTTGTTATTGTCTGAGATTAATACATTGGATATAGGCTTACAGGACTTTTGGGGCTATTCGAGTTGAAAACAAGATGAGGCTATATTTCCTGAAATTAGGTATGTTGGCCACTCGCATCTTTGCTGACAAGTTGTCAACTATTCATTGTACTACCATTTGTCTGTGTTGTTACCCCAGATTTGACTATGGCTCTCCACTATGTTAGTTTACGAACTTGAGTACGCGGGGAAACGATGGCACTAGAAACCTGAAGCGGGTCACCATCGATGATACTAAATGATGATGGATAGCTCGTGACGATACGATATATCGGTGAGCAAGTAACAAGTTACAGTTAAAATGACTGCTGTATACTTCTGTTAGAGTAATCTTAGGCGACCCCGGCCTCTATCGGCATCAAGACGGCATCCATCGGAGCCGTTTTTGACAATCTCATTCCCCATTCGTTCGGCATGTCATCTCGTGATGGTTCCTTACCAATTCCGCTTTAATCGGCCGGCTCAACACTCTGCGGATTGCTAAAGATATCCGATGGGTCCCACAACTTCTTCAACTCCCGTAATCGTGGTAGGTTGTCCCCCCAGTAAAGCTTCTGCGCCGTCTTTCGGTCCGCCCAAGCATCAATGTACCCGGCGTAAGTGGAGCGGGCGCCCGGAGCCGACCGCTGGATCCGCTCATGAACTCCGTCCAAAAAGTTCCGTGTCGCTGCCGACACTTTCCCCACCCCGATGCCGTAGGATTGATACATAATGATACTGTTTCGGTGCGGGTATGCAGTTGCATTGGCAGGTATTTCCATCATTGCGCCGCCCTCACTGTTGAATATGATTGTAACAGGAACCAATTCGCTGCGGTTATCCTCGAGGTATTCGAACAGGTCCGTGATAGCTGAATCGCTGAGCAAATCCTGTTCACTGATGGCTAACGATTTGCCATAAAAAGCTGTCGGTAGGCTGCTCAAAACACAACCAGTTGTCTCTGCTTCATGTAACAGAAGGCCCGCCCAGTCTGTCAGCCATACAGCGCCTTTGCCGGCTTTAGGAAGGCGAGCAGGGATGTCAGTAGCTCGGTACTGAGACTTTGTGCCAAAGAAGGTCTCGGTGATGAGTACGCCTAAGGGTTGAACAACGAAGAGGCTCGAAAACCGACGGTCCATATTTGGATCTCCCACTAACGCCTGCCACTCTTTGTATAATTCCCCTGCCTCAGTTTGTGAGCTGAATGCAATGTTGTAGCTGTACTGGACGACATGACCGGGCTCCGGGCGAGTCTTGACCAAGAATTTGGTCACGATGCCGAAGCTTGCGCCAGCGCCGCGCAATGCCCAGAAGAGGCCGGAATTTTTGGTATAGCTAGCTCGTTGCACAGTGCCGTCTGCAGTGACTACTTCGATTTCGAGGAGGTGATCGAGAGCGCTGCCCCATTGGCGAGATATTGGTCCGAGACCACCCTGCCCAGATGTCAGAGACCACGAGGTAAAAGATATCGGTGACTTACCACTGTTAGATGCCCTCCAGTCCCTACTTTTGGACATGTTCCATGGGCAATGGCTCGTCTCCCATTCGCGTGTAGATGCTTATCCAATTCGCCTAGGGTTAAGCCTGACCCGAATGACGCATACCATGTCTTGTTGTCCATATTGAAGTCTTTGAAGTTGACCATGTCAATGGACACAGCTCCATCTGCGCCTCCCAAGCCGTAGTTCCTAAACAGTCAGCTCTGCTATGTGATTCGCGAATGATACATACCCGTAAGAGTGACCTCTAGACTTTGCCTGTACTTTGAGTCCATGCTTCTTTGCACACTTGACAGTCTCGACGACTTCTATGGTGGTTTGAGGTCGTATTATAGCAGCTGGGATAACGGGAAATTCGAGATTGAACGGCTTCGCCCACCAAACAAAGAGCGGATCACTTGGGTACGTGACACAGGCGCTACGGTTGGCGCAGATACTGTTCAGACAGTCGCGAATAGGGATACTGTTGCCGTTGCCCATTTTGAGAAGGGGAAATGAAGGATTCTTAGTAGCGATGAAAGATATCTGGTAAAAAAGGAAATCTGAGGTTTGTACCCGCGCGAGGACAGATACTAATGTACAGAGGCCCTAGGGTGGATGGATGTTGGTGATAGGATGGTTATGCCTCCATATCAAAATTTGACACTGCTCCTTCCTTTGCTGCGAATGGTCGCGCGTTATAATATGGGAGCAAACAGTGGTGTGTTGCCGGAAGTCGCGACTCAAGATCAGGCAGCTGCCAAAAGTGACAGCCGAACTTTGCTGTTACACAAATATTTGACTAGCATAGGCCCAGCATTAAATCAAGAATAACATTTATGTAAATGCGGAACCTGACTTTATCACGAATCTAACGTGCTCAATATAGTAGGAAGCTTGACTACTGACAGCATAGAGACGAAATAACCCGGCTAACTCAAGGAAGTGTTTTGTATTTTTGGGACCTATGACTCTACGTGCAATGCAACAATAACCTTTATCGTAATCGCCGCGAATTCTGCATTGAACCGACTACACAAACCCGTACAATCTGCGTCTGAGAGATCTCGTGGTTCTCAGGCTGCTCACTTGATGCCCGAGTTGTATGGACACAACCAAGCATTTGTCGATGCCCAAATTTTGCCCCAGACGTTTCCAACATAGGAGCCTACCTAGTTGAACTCCTACCGTTGTCTGAAGCTGTTTAGCTGCGACAAACATGTTCTCGCCCTCCCTGGAAATAGATCGCTGTTTCTTCACGCGTGCGGCGTTCTAAGAGCACCCAAACATAAGTCGTATTCAAGCCAGTTCCTTTTTTGCTTCGCTGAACCAAGTATGTGCTGTTTGATTGAGTATGAATCTCAGTGCTCGGAAGTAAAAGCCAATGCACCAAATAGGTGCTGGCGTGTTCTATATGTACCGCTAAATCAAACGACGAAAGTTCGTACCGCAATTCCACCGCTTGTTGTCCATAAAGAGCAACACTTTTCGCAACTAGCCTTCAGTTTCCTCGTCGTTACTTCGAGACGGCCGCTTTCCCTCAGGAATCTTTTCGCAAACGACAGCAAATGCCATAGCAAAAGGGATAAGGATCACCCAAGCTAGGTGACCTCCAAGGATCTGACCTCGAACACCGATAGCGTAAACCGCTGTTGCAACACCCGGCACGACAGCTCTTATACCGCTTGCCAAACTCAAGGCGAGAGCGTTCAATGTACCTACGACTTGAGCGTCTGGCGCTGCATCGTTCAGAGCCAGTTGTACGCCTGTGAATGCCATAGAGACACCGGGTCCAAAGACAGTGACTACCACTGCCAAGATCCAGAAAGCAACCATGGAGGCATCCGTGTGTGCGCGCAAGAGCGTGTTGAGTATGATGAAACCAAGAAAAAACCAGGGGTATGCATAACCGCAGAGCCTCATGACACCGCGCGTGCCAAAACGACGATGGAGTAGAGGGAAAGCTACGAGTAGCCATAGCGCTTGGCTGGCACCTTGGATGGCCATGTACATGGAGATCTTGAACGAGTCGAATCCTGTACCTCCGAGATCAATAGGGGTGTAGAGGACGACGGGGAGAATGGCCGTAAAAGTAAAGGCGAGGAACATGGCGTGGCCATAGGCCCAAAGGACAATGGCCACAGCAGGAGCCTTGATGAGCTCCCACGTTGATGACGGCGGCTGGGCGACTGTTTCAGAGGAGGAAGATTTGGGTTCGTGAAGCGTCTCCTTGAGAAGGAAAAAGCTGGTTATACAGCCTGTTGAGCTAATCGCGCCAACAACAAAGCCTTGTAGTGCGTAGGGGTAGTCGAGGAAGAATTGGATATTTCCAAAAGCCCTTGGGAACTGATGAGCCGGGTCTGCAAGGGCACCACCGATGATAGGACCCAAGAATATTCCCACGTTTCCGCCAAAAGCAAACCAGCTAAACGCTTTGGCCTGCGTCTCGGGGGTACTAAGCTCAGAGATCATGGTTCTAATGACAAGACCCGAGCCCGAAAAGACACCCGCCATGCATCGAAAGAGGATCATTTGCCAGATAGTCTTGGACATGCCGAACAAGACAGGTCCGACAGCAGTGCCGAAGAGAGTGATGAGAAGAACAGGTCTACGACCGATCCGATCGGCAAGGCGACTCCAGCTGAGTAAGACAACCATCTGCGTAGCTGAGAAGAGAGACTCGATAAGACCACTGTAGAAACCCACGTCACTCTTGGGAAGGTTGCCATTCTCCTGCACCATCTTGGCGATAAAAGGGAAGATGGAGAAGAAGGCAATGGGCTCCATGACACGCGCGTAGCAGAGCAACAAGATTTGTAGTGTCGGCAGTGGCTTGGATAACGGCTTGGTATCCGCCGGCGCTGTTACGTCTTCCGTCGCGCCATCCCCGGAGGTTCCGACTGCGCCGTAACCTCCGGACACGGAAGCGGCCCCAGAACCGGCGCCGGGCGAAGCGGTGCCGATAAGGGTGGAAGCTTCGGTATCGGCATCAGGGGCAAGTTGGCCGCCAACAAGCAGAGGCATTGTTTCGGCAGCATCTCCGGTGCTGCTGCGCGAGCCAGGGCCCGGAGATGGGCCTGGTGCTGCAGCCATTATATCGCGCCAGCAGAAGATGCGACGCGCGATCTGCTATTTTCTTTGCTGCGTTCACCAGGGCGACTCTCTTTGACGAAGATGTATTCTCTATGACAAATGCCAAGGAGTAAGGTGCATTGAAACTGTATGGTTATCGTAACCTTAACCTTGACCCTGACCTTGTTTCTGCACGGAAAAAGATTTCTTGTCGTCCTCGAGATGGATGATGGTCGCGATTCTGAAAGAGTGAGATTGCTTACAACATGTTCGCGACAGTTTTTTATGGATCTCTGACAAACGTCTCGACTTTCCTATTCGGGTAGTCATGGAGAGGTCATCGCAGACGAGCTAGTCACGTGCTGCGTAGAGGGTGCAGGGTAGGCCATTGCTAGCTGGCATTCCCAGTTAATAATGCCGCCAGATGTCGAAAATAAGCAAATATTGTTGATGTGGTCCCTAATTATGGCTCTTTGACTGATACCAGTGTTGCTCAAAGATAAATTCCCATCTGATAGGAGAGGCAGTAGGTACGCTTTGTGGCATACATGTTGGGCTAACAAAGAATCCTCGTCGATGATGTGCCAATAACTGTAATGCATTACGTCCGGCATTTACGCTTGGCATCCAGGCATTAGCCAGGGGTGACTCGTCTGGAAGCGAGGGAAGGTAAGATTCGTCGAGGCGAACGATGGACTTTATTACGAATAGAGTGGATGGTGCAACTTGGTAACAATGCATAGACTCTTGACTATACGGATATTGACGATGCATATCGTAATAAGTGTTTAACTTGTACATCAGCCCTGTTCTGAAATGACAAACGGGCCGACGGAAGCGGTGCCCGCATCAAAGCAGTCGATGCAAGCGTGAGAAGGTTCAACCTGGAACCTGAGTGAGGTGGTGCTTAGATGGACCACGCTGTGGTGTATCAAGGGCTCAATTGCCTATTTTGTCCATTTCAGTTTAGCTAGTCTAGTTGTCAGGATTCGATATCGTCGGTTGATTAATTTACTTTCGTTGAATGCATGTAACCTGTTTTTGTTTTCAAATTTCGGCTACTGATGAGATATCGTATCGTAATGTTGTACCGTAATGTGTAGCTCTGTGTTACGTAGTGACAACTCTTCCCCCTGTCTGCCCAGCACATGGGAATTGCATTTATGTATGTAGGGTCCACAATGATTGTAATTCCTCCGCGGTCGAGAGAGGACTAACCTGGTATTTGGATATACTCTGCAGTTTCAGATGTGGGATAAAAATAGGAAAAGGAAAATACCTGATCGAGGGGTACGAGTGACTGTGTCTATCTGCAAGGATATCACATTGGTCTGTTTGACCTTGGTGGCCACGCTTGCAATCTTGGACTTGGGTGTATGATTCGACGAGGGGGTAAGGACTTTATCGAGAACTAATCCTGTCTTACCTACTCACTCAAGTGAGATGAGTTGCTATTCCGTTCCCCCCATTGTTTGCCTACGGCACAGTATTGTATTGTACCTTGTGGTAATTATGGGCTGAACTTTTCTAGAAGTGCGGGCCGCCTTCTTCAACGGTCTCCACAAACTGATGTCAGACAGAATCTTGCTTCATTCCAAATTCTACAGTAACATGTTCTAGAATTATTTGTCATTAGTGGGCTCCTCGTATTCTGGCCTGTCACTGTGGAAAGAGAGTCCTGTATTGCATAGGATCGGATCGCTTGCCGCTGTCAGTATGTCACTACTGTACCTGCCCAGACTTTTAGCTACTGTACCTAACTAGGGTCAAATACGTATAGGTATTAGGGAAATGATAAGCAGTGGGGGTCGATACATCTTTTCAACACTATTGGTCTGCTTGTTTAGGTCAACTAGTCAACTTGGCAAGCTGTCGGTGCGGTGAAAGTTGGTCATGATTCAATCAACCGTCTTACTATCACGTATAGATACCTAGTTTCCGAAGTGCAAAATAATGTTTGTCTCATATCATAGTGGTCCAACCACATATGCGTCTACACAAGCACTCGACGGGTTAGCTTCCTATTCGATTAACACTATCGAATGAATGTTGAAATCGTTCGCTAGTGTTGCGAATGTCTTGCAAACTGCAGTAATCATCCAAGTTTGCCAATAACATCATGAGATTACCACTTCCAAAGTCATAAGATTGCGCGCATATTCAAGTCAAGACAGGGAATAGGATTAACTAAACTAGAGCTGCAGGTTTATACTAGGAGCCGCACTTGACGCATCATTATTTACTTGCTTTTCTTTCATTGGCGAGTTCGCCCAGACGGCAACCAGCTCCAGATACGTATCTCAAAAAGTGACAGAAAGCAGAGTCAAAGAAAAAGAGTCACACTATAATGGACTGGGGGTTCGGACTTTAGCTAAGGTAGTATCTACCCAAGGTCACCCCTGTTATCGATCCCTTGATGAAGATCGTGGCTTGTCTTACACATCAGCTAGAATTTCCTGGGGAACTAAACTCAACTAGAAAGAACCTGGAAACTAATTAATGACCGAATTTAGCGCTAATAACCAGGAATCTGGTCGTAAACTTTCAGGTTATCGCTGTTATTCCCGGATATCGCCTAGTCTGGTCTGGCCTGGGAAAGTGAAAAGTAGCGAAGCGAACCCCTGAGCCTCACTCGCACACATATAATGTCACCATACCATACCATACTCGCTTAAACTGAGTGAGGCTATCCATCACCGCTAGAGTATCTGATGGAATAAGCCTCATTCTTCTTCTCTTCTGAGGCGGCCGCCCTCGGACTCGGGATAGTGACGCCCCCAACCTCTTAGTCCTACCATGTAGGTACGCTACTCTTGATGAGTCCAATCCAGTTGAGTTGCCATTAATCCGGACTCATCGGAGTCCGATAATTGCTTTTTATTCTTCTTAGTTTGTCTTGGTAAACATACGCATGAGTTTATAACGTCAAGTCAGGAGAACAAACGTCACCCACCACCAAACTACAAACGTCAGTGTAGCCATCCCACCAAAAAAGATACTACCCTTGCTTCGGTTTCAGCCTTTCAAGACGCCATACGCACGTGGCTACAGAGTTTACTGCGCTGTAAATCCCCCAAAGAACCCTGGAACTCAGATCTGCTTACCTACAGTCGTTAGGTAGGTACCCGGTCAGGGCAGGGCTTTTTAATTTTTTGCTGCATGTCCATGTCATGTCTACTAAGGTGTGATCGGGGACTCGGGCCTGTGTCCACTCCATCACTGAAACACAATTAAAAGACAACGGAAATAATGATCGCCTTGTTTTAAACACCGCCGATCTTTCGGTTCGGTAACTGATCAAAGCCGATGACCCGTTTCTTTTGTTTCTATGACAGGGAGATTTATCATGTGCAAGACTAACTACGTTGGGGGGTTATGGCTGGGGTGCTGTACTGTACTTTTTTGTAGAAAGACCACTTGTTGGAAGCGCAAAGCTTAAAGTCAACGGTCTCGGCTTTTCGCCGCATGGCATCACGTTTTAATCTTGTCTTGGTAAGAACCGACAAATCGGATTGACGCCCACTCTAATAACTAAGTACTCCCCTCTCTAATGTACATTATCTTTGGATGTACGTAACAAACGTTCAAGTCCCCTTGCTCAAGCCGAGGCCAACCCTCTTCATCTTGCTCCACCCTTCAAGACCGGGTCTAAACTGGACTCTTCCCAGATGGCCACAAGGATAGTAAACTGGATCTGACTGACCTGACCTGACCTGGACTGTAGTGAGGTGAGTCAAGGTGAAGTCAAAGTGTGCACAGGGATCGGCCATGCCCGCAGCTCATGCGTGGAGGGGCTCGAGCTTGACAGCAAGGTACTAAGGGTACTTATGAGAAACTACTGAATGTCACATCCCACCATGAAACTTATTACCCTGAACCATTTATCCATCTATCATTGACTTTCGCTCGCCCATACTTGACCTCGTCGTTGCCTCATCCTCGCCTCGCTTTACCACAACATCACATCACATCTCATCACACCATATCACACTCTTCTTCCTTGCTCCAAACCACCGAAATAGAACCAGACTTGGATCTGGATACGCATTTCCGACATCGAAGTCTACACATACGCTTACACGCACGATCTCTTCCACCTGGATTGTTGGTGATAGAGCAATCCTCAGTGGCACCGAGAACAGCCAGCAAGGTACTTTCTTTCTATATCGGTCTCTCGGACGTGTCTTATCCCCGGCGCTATTCGGTTCATCCTTGAACCAGGCAAAACACCAGGAACTTGCCTTGACCTGACAACGAATGAACCTGTACTGCCCGTACAATCCAAAGAACTTTTGTCCCGCCGTATCGAATCCCTGAGCCCAGGACATCTCGAATAAGGGAAGATTTGATGAGGACCTATATATCGGCATCCGGCTTCTCAGTTATGCTTAAAGACCTTCTGGTCCTGGATTGAGACGGGCATATCAGTGCCATGTGTGAAAAGACTCAATTCAACTTTACATTACCTACTTACTTAGTTGCCAAACTATGACAGCGCTAACCATTGCTGTCCAACCTCCTTCCCGCGCCCAGGTATCCACGATGCTGTATCCTCCCTTGGTTGCAGAGTTGACTTTTAAAGGGTCGGTACCTGGGTATTACTTCTTTGCCATGGCTATCTTGCTTAGACGCGATGGAGGAGACATCGTGGAAGATGGCTTAGCGGGGACTACATCGGTAACGGGAATGGATGTTACGGCGCACGTCGGATCCTCGAGAACGACAATCTATTTCCCCTTTACCGACCTTGGTATTCTGTACGAGGGCGCTTATAAGATTCGAGTGGATGTGTACAAGGTCGCCTACGAAAACACAGCCGGGTTTACCTTTCAAGAGCAGACCAAGAGCAGTCGCATCACTGTCGTTAATGAGGAAGTGCCAGCAGGAAGTCCCAGTACGTCTCGTCAACATCCATGTTTCACCATCATTCACTGATAGCTATCAGGTTCTGCTGAGCGCAGTGTTATTAGGACCTTGCAGAGCGCTGGCATGCAGATTCATTAACTGAACACAGCAACACCAACTGCGTCGCCAAGGCTGAAGATTCCATATTGACGGGGTCACAATGAATATGGCGTGAATCATACGAGCCATGAGCTGAATCACATAGGATAGGTATATGCACATTTCCTGTTTTCGGTTACCTTTTGTAGTGGCGGCGCAGAGATTCGGGCATGAATGGTTGATGGAAGGTTTTGTACAAACAATCCAAGTACGGGGAAGCATTAGAGCATATTGCATTGGTATTGAATCTTACCAAGAGGTATTGATCCATACGAATTTTGAGTTCGACCCTCAGAGTAATGTTAACGTAGAGTTGACTCGTCACTTCTCTACTCCAGTCAAAACTTGAAACATTATACACATAAAGACCCTGACTATTGGACGACAGACCAACAAACAAATTCTGGCTTATGCTTACACTGGAGAGCTAGTGACTGTTATTGCAACACTAGCTGTATATACTAAGGTACCTACTAGTTACCATGTCGTACAGTAGCGTACTAAATATAAGGTAGTGAGATGGGGAAATCGTCTTGTAATGACCGCCGGGGTACGTAATGGTGACAGATAGCCGCTGGCCGAGATGTAGATATCGACAAGGGTCGCGGCTATTCAGACAGTTGAGAATGAAACACCAGTGGTCCATACAGCATTGCAGGATTTCGGAGAGCTTCCGCGAAACTCATGGGTTTCTCTGATTTGCTTGACACATGCTCAAGGTCTGACGAGACAAGAGGACAGAGACAAGAAGAAGAAGCACTACTAGCTGCTATTTTAGATGCATGACCGGGGACTACTCGCATATTTCAAGGAGGGGTGAATTATTTAGCAATGACCAAGAACTGTGAAAGCAAGGTTCTTTATCCCTGAAAGTGGCAGCCCTAGTACAGTAATTCGTCCATGTGAAACGTCTATGGACTCGAGGGACTTGGCTTGCCGAATTTACAAAAGAAAAGAGGCTTGCAGCATGCCCTCTCCTTACTCTTTGGAAGTTTACCGTTACGAGCGGTTTCTCACATGCCATTTGTGTTTTGACTTTTCGTTCAAAGATCCGACGAGTGTCGAGATGTATGGGTGTCTGTCCCGGTTTATATCACGACACTTACTAATAGACATCTAAAGTCCGGCAAAAGTTTCTTCACGATTTCATCGAGGTGGATACTTGACATTGTTAGCTTAAATCCCAACAGATAAGATCTGACCAAACCCGGGGGGATCCAGTCCCGATCTTGTGGTCCGATTAACGGTGGATCAACACGTGTCGATCACCAACGGAATGTGTAACCAACGCATGCCGGTAGCATCCATGGTGGAAATAAAGGCTGGGAATTAACCTGTTTCGGCATTGGCCAAAGACGTAACTATAGGGTCTACCGTGGCGTACTGGGACTTTTGACAGGATCAGGGAGTAACCCAATATTCATTACTAGGGAAAAGAGGAAAGAAGAAGAAGAGAAACAAAAAAAGAGGTTTGGCTGGGCTGTTGACGACTTGACCAAGCCCTTGCTTGTGTGTATGTATGCAGACACAGACACAAGTGGATGGGATAGCGAAGATTGAAACGTTCAAGGTCCCCTGTTCACCAGGGTTACCGGTCCAACAGTCTGTGCCCTCTCGAGGGTCAAGTTCAGCTGAAAAAGAACGCCATGATGGGAATAAATCGGTACGGAAATATTTCAGACTGGAGTTGAGGTTCAAGTTGAGGCATGGTTGGACAAATGGTGCATTATTCTGCTGTTGAGTTCTGATCTGGCAGTCAGATTTGGATAGAGAGTAATAAAGGCAATTCCTCGTAGACATAATTAGTGCACCATGTAGATTTATATGTGATTGTTTGATCAGTAATTTCTGTCATATAGGACTTTCACGATGTTGCCAGTGGGTCACGTGAGTCAAAATCTGGATCCTGTTTTTTGCGCCCCAGCGGATCAAAAGGCAGGTACTCGTGCGCTATCACGCAAGGCGATAAAGACAACCACACTAGAGCACTTTTGTTAACGCTTTTGTACCACTACCAAAAGGAAATTTCTCCAAGATCCCCTCACAACGACAACCAAATCACAAAAACGCGAGAAGGGCCATATAACTAGCAGCGTCTGTATTTCTTTTTTTTTTTCTTTAATAAGAGATTGGAGATTATTATATCTGGACACCTCAAAAATGGTCTACTACTTCACTTCCAACGTTGTCGAGCCGTCGGGCTTCATTTATGTCGGCAAGGACAAGTTCGAGAGTATGATATGCACCCAAAAGCACCCTTGTATCGTGCAAACCACCCATTGTTTTTCATTGCCGGCTGAGACTGGATGCTAGATGAGGACCTTATCAAGTTTGGCTGGGAAGAGGATATCTGGTAGGGACTCTGCGTGTATAGATCAAGATGTGGTTCGCCCGTGCTAAATGAGATTGTAGGGTGAGATAACGCCAGCTTTCAGTGAGGACCAAAGGCCAGCTATGCTGATTTACTGGGATTAGTTTCACGCAGATAAACTCTCCAGCGCACATATCTACCTGCGCATGCAAGAGGGCCAAACATGGGACGCCCTCCCCGAGGAGCTCGTCATGGACCTCGCCCAATTGACAAAGGCCAACTCCATCGAAGGTACTTTTTTAACTTAACCCCCTGGAACGAGCATATCTTGATACATATATACAGGCAACAAGAAGGACAACGTCACAGTCATCTACACTCCATGGTCCAACCTCAAGAAGGACGGCAGCATGGAAGTAGGCCAGGTCGGCTTCAAGGACCCCCGCAAAGTCAAGCGCGTTCTCGTGCCCCAGCGCGAGAACCCCATCGTCAACCGCCTCAACAAGACAAAGGTGGAGAAGAAGCCCGACTTGAAGCAGGAGCGGGATGACCGCCTCAAGGAGCTGAGACGTCGCGACCAGGCTGTCTTCCAAGCAAGGGTGAGCCCACATGCTCCATGAGGAAATAAAAGAGAAGTTAGAACACGTTTGAACTGACATTTGTGCAGAAGAAGGAAGAAGCCCGGCAAGCTCAGGAGTGGAAGGAGAAGAAGTGGCAGAAGGATCACGCTTACGATGACATCTTTACAGAGGAGAACATGGTTGGTTCGAGTAACCAGGACCGTGATGAGAATTGGGAGGACGATTTCATGTAAGGTCTTTAAAGGGGAAGAATAATTGCTGCAGTTTGTTACCGAGAAATACGATACAAGGCACATATTTGCAACTCCATCCAAGTCTGCGTATTTCACAGTGTAAGGCCGATTAAACTTGGTGTATGATAATTCATTCCACTGCCCTACTTCAGACAAAGAGCTCCTATTTCCCGTATGGAAGTATCACCGACAGTTCGCAGGATCGGCAATCCGCCAGTTCCTCTTGTTCGGCTGTGCCGAGTATCGGCTCTTTTGGTCAGCTAAGACGGGCGAAGCATCACCGGGCTATTATGAAAGAGATTGTTAGGGCCAGATCTATGTAATCTAATCTATGTCTAATCATCCAGATAATTAACTAACTAACCCTCAGATCTTGTCCCAAGCTGATTATGATCAAAATCCAAACCGTCGCTAAATACTTTTGTACATGAATTAATATCTCCTGCAAAATGCTCATCAAGTCGTAGGTGCAAAATCTACTTCTTGTATCGAATCCCAAACACAGGTGAATACGACTCATCCCAATCATCTTTTTTATTCTCATCACCAAAGATTCTCAGCGCCTTGTATCGAACAACGTACTGTCCCGCAGGTGCAAAGCTACCATCCGCAAGCTCACCAGTAAAGGCCTGCGAATTCGCACCCATGGCGTTCCACAGCAGGGGAAAGTCGACGGGCTCACCGATGACGCGCGCCTTCTTCGACCCAGATTGCTTTTCGGTCGTGACGGGGATGATCTCGGCGTGCAGCTTGGCTGAGCCTAGAGCAAGGAACCAAGTCAAGCCGGGAAGGGTGTCGGTCTGGTTGTTTGCAGTGCCGGGCTTTGGAAGTGTCCAGGTTGTGTTGGCGGGCATAGGGAAGCGGTTCTGGTCGGTCGAGTTTGCGATCCATGTATCATCAGGACCGAGAACCTTGGAATCGTGAAGCGAGCCACTGAGACCTTGGTAGGGAAGGGAGAGCGAGGTGCCGTCGGTGCCGTTGATGGCTACGTAGCCGGACCATACAGGCAGACGGGTGTTGTTAAGGCCTTTGGGAGGAGTGGCCAGGACTTCGATGACAACGCTTTCGCCGGCGTCGACTGTCACCTTGGACTCGCTGAATTTAATACTAGCCTGCTCTGTTGCAAAGTCGTTGGGGAAGTCGTCCGGGTACATTGTGTTCTTGACAAGCGTGAACATGGTGACAGCAGGAACGTGGGAAATTTGTAGGTCGATCTGCTTTTTACCAGTGTTCTTGAGCGTAAAGTTCAACGACTCTGCAAAATTGTCCGTGTCATTGAACGACAGACTCGACGGGGACACAAGGACCTTAGCATGAGCGGCGTCATGAGCTTGCAAGAGACCACCACCTTGCTGCGGAACAGGGGCAAGGAAGTCATAAAACGCCTTTCCGTCGTTGAATAGCTGCGGGTTGGCGCTGGCTGAAAGGAGGTTTTCGATGAGTGCTGGATCGTGGGTGCCTCTGACTTCGGCGATGAGAGCTACAATGCCAGCTACAAGAGGCGACGCCATCGATGTGCCCGATAGCACAGCATAGCTTCCCATGCTGCGCGGGTACGTGGACAGAATCTTACCACCGGGAGCGCCAAATTGCGGCTTCACGTCCATCTCCCACGTTGGGCCCCATGAGGAAAAGGCACTGACGGCACCGCCGGTGGCATTGTTGACGTTTTGTTCGACGATGACATCGCCGTCACTACCGTCTGACATGTTGAGAACGATCTTCTTCTTGCTCTTTAGATCCTGAATCCATTGTTTGCCCTGCTCTGGCGAAACAATGCTGGCTGCCTTGATACCCTTGACAGAGGACAAATCGAAAGGAGCCAAATCTTCCTTATTGCTGTAAAACATGATGTACTCGGCACCCGCCTTGACCGCGTTGGAAGCTTTGGCATCGAATGTGCAGGAACCTCGTCGGAGAAGAACGATGTACTTGCTCAAGTCGGGCGTGTTCTTGGGAAACTCGTCGCAGCCATCGTTATGGACACCCGTGTCGTAGTTGAGTGCCCATAGAGGAAGCTTGACGTCCTTCCAGGCGCTCGGCTTACCAGCCAAATGTCCGAACTCGTGCTTAGACCCTCCATCAACGGTGTAACTCGACGCGTTCAGTAGAGATAGGGATTTGGTATTATCAAAGGATCCAACTGCAGTGACCTTCTTTCCATTCCCCGCCGTGCTGGCGTAGAATAAACCCGCAGAACCTGTATTTCCAGCAGCGAGGATACAAGGAACGCCCTGCTCAACAATACGTGACACAGCTACAGCCCAGGGCTCCTCAGACCAACCAGACGGGCCACCAATAGAAGCCGAGATGATGTCGGCGCCGTCTTCGTAGGCCTGGTTAAAAGCTGCGATGAGGATGTCATTTCCAGACTCGCCATTGCAGCCGAATGCGCGGTATGATCCGAGGGTGACTCCAGGTGCGGCGCCTGTGAAGTCCATGGAGTTCTTCTGCGCCGCGAGGATACCTGCGACGTGGGTGCCGTGGCCTGCGCAGTCCATGGGGTCGTCGTCGGGTTTGGCGTGGTTGAAGCCGTCGTAGTCGTCGCCTACAAGGTCAGCGCCGAAGGAGACAAGACATTTGGGACCGTAGCAGCCTCCTAGAGCTGGGTGTTTATAATCGATCTAATTGTCGCATGTTAGCCGCAGAAATCTTGAAAGATACTTCATGACTTACACCACTGTCAACAAGGGCAACCTTGAGTCCCTTGCCAGTAACGCCCTCATCCCTCAGCTTATCAATCTGCGTCATGACATGAGGTGTATACGTATCATTCGAAAGATCTCTCTCCTCGAATCCACTCTTCTTGATAGCAGTATACTCCATTCCTGGTGTGCCTGTCCAATGGACCTCTGGCTTAGGCAGACTAAACACCTGTACGGGCCACTTCTTCTTGATACCAGGCATTAGAGCCATTTTAGAAGAGATATCCTCGGCATTGTCGATGTCGTGGAATTGAATCGAAGCTCCCTTGAACAGCTTGTAGTTGTACTGCATGCGAGTCTTTCCTTGTGTCGAGGCTTTGGCGAAGAAGTCGGCGCAATCCTGAAATATGGATTAGTTATGCACAGAGAAATATAAAATTGTAGGAATACGCACATGATCCTCTTCAAACTCAAAGATATAAGCACCTGGCAAACGACCGTATCCCTTGCTGACAGCGACCTTGTCAAAGTCAACCGCGTTGGCCACAGCAGCGAACAGCGCTGCAACCACGCTTAATCGCACCATGATGACAACACAACCAGCAACACCAATCTACCTTTTGTGCTTTGTATTCACTCTCACCAAAAACACGAGAAATACAAGGAAGAAAAAAGAGATACGAGATGAAACGAAAGAAAGGGCTAAAACGAAAGTAAAGCCTGAAGTAAAAAGAAGACGGGACTTACCAGAGCAGACCAGACAGGGCGGACTATATACGATCATCCATGGTCACGGCAAGACCCATTCATTGTTGACGCTATCACAAGCACTGCACCCTGTCGGTGCTGATCCATCAAAAGATGGGGGAAGAGAAGGAGAAAGTGGGTTTTTCTTTGCGGGATGGTTTTTAGTGGGCATTGCGTCAAGACAAGGCAAGCAGCAGACACGAGATTTTGGACGAATTATTACACTATCTGAGCGAATAAGAAAAAAACAGTATATTTGAAACAAGCTGTCTTAACATCCCTTTGTACCAATCATTTGAGGTCTGTTCTAGTTTTTAGACTAGGAGAAAAGAGTCGGTAACGCAAGAGCTGGGATGGTACATTATGTAGCGATAACATGACAAGAGATCGACAGGGCACTGCACGGATTTACAGGCCACTGGATTCTGGGCCAACGAGGCCCCCCCCCCCCAGTCGCTAAACATAGATCAGCCAGCTATCATAACTGAGGGCGATTGCGCGTCGATGCAGCTGCACGCATCCAACATACATGATTGAAAGTGGTTTAGGGATAAATCAGGGTTATATTCAACAAGCTCAAAATGGACTCACAACTTACTCTCTTGGAAACAATGCATAACGTCTAATTCCGCTAGTTAATCCTTCGAAACTTGAAACAGGCACTCAGCCTCATTCGCTTCCTTCCTTTGATCCTTTCTCCTTGTGGCATTGCACATCCCAATCTGCCCCCGCGATCGACAGGAGAAGGTAGTCATGCGTTCTTGATTCCCACTACAACATACTGTACCACGATAGCTCGAGTAAAAGAAAGGAGCCAAAATATCAATTATGCATATCTACATTTTTTAAAAGACAAAAAAGTATTTGTTAGTGGAATTGACTTGGGCACAGACTCCCGTGTCGCACCAAGCTGAACCTCGTATTCACAGCAATATAAAAATTGGTTCTAGCTCCAAACGCACGCTTTATTAGTCTTGGTCTTGTACACGTAGCGTTGTAACTCATCATGGTCCTAGTCTCATGGCGACACCAAAACGCCGCATATGCAGGGTGGGAAAGATCCGTCTGCCACTATTTTAGAACTCTTTGCTTCTTTTTTTTAATGGGGCGCCCGTTGGTGAGGAAGATCGTGACATGATCTGATATGACATAACATGGTTCTGCCAAGATAGATATAGCTGACGTCTGCGTATGATATGGTACGGATACAATCGATGTTTTTTTATATCTTATATCCGGCCAGGTTTAAATTCTTCGGTCGACTTCGGTAAACATTATGTTTTGCATCATGGTACAGATAGCGTCTACCGGTATTGTGCTACGCCGTTGCGTGGTTGTTTCCGTTCACACGCAAAGTCGTTGAATTAACTCCCAATCAATATCGGATAATAGAACACTTTATGTGTAATGACACGTGTGTGACAGTAACTACCACAAAGCCCATGCCTCCCTTTGCCAATTCTTAAGTATGAGCAAAGCGAATGCCCCAAGCCATGAATGCCTGCCTGACTACAAAGTCTTGTAATCATCATCAAGTCCAAGGCACTTCGACGACACGAATCATGAAATTTGTCATGATATCCCTCCCAGTGCTCAATCCAGCACCAAAACAGAAGGAAAGGAAAAACTTTATAAGCTCAGTGCCGAGACTCCCTCCGGTTCCGCATTCCGGTTCCGCATTCCGCCTCCGGAAGGGACATTGTCATGCCCCACTCCTGATTGGCCGATTGCACCAAAGCAATTACAAAACCGTCAAAGAAAAAGTTGGGAAAATCAGATAACAATAAAAGTATTAAGCCAGGACCTGAGACCGGTAGTTGGAATCAGATAACCTTAATTATTATTTTTTTTCTCTTTCTGTGAAACTCACATTCCAAAGCATTGCAGACTTAATAACATACATCTATCGATATCATATATACGGGCGTCGAGCTTAAGCAGTTCGGTCAGCCAGTTAATATGTCAGATACAGACGGCCCCCCACGAACAAAGGAGCATCCTTCTGCTCACGACACCGAAAACAACATCCAACCGACAGAAACACCCGAAAATAAAGAAAATCCCTCGGCTTTCAAGTCTTTGGGATGGCTCGATCGCTTCCTTGCACTATGGATCTTTCTCGCCATGGTTGTCGGCATCATACTGGGCAACTTTGTCCCTTCAACTGGCCCGGCTTTAGAAAAAGGCAAATTCGTTGGTGTTTCAGTTCCTATAGGTAAAGAAACCAATTTTCCTTCTATTCAGGAACGCCAACTAATCTTGTAATATTACAGCCGTTGGACTACTTGTCATGATGTATCCCATCCTATGTAAAGTCCGATACGAATGTCTCCACGAGGTCTTTTCTCAGCGCGACGTCTGGAAGCAGATCCTCTTTAGCATATTCATCAACTGGATCGTTGCACCCTTCTTGATGGTAAGCCACAGCCCTATGGTCCATCAACGTTACTGACACAGACTAGCTCGGCCTGGCATGGGCATTCCTTCCAGACGAACCCGAACTCCGCGTCGGTCTCATCCTTGTTGGACTTGCACGATGCATTGCCATGGTGCTGATCTGGAACGGTCTCGCCGGTGGTGACGCCGAATACTGTGCTATCCTCGTCGCTATAAACTCGATCCTCCAGATGGTACTGTACGCGCCTATGGCGATTTTCTTTATCAGTATCATTAGTAAAGAGGAAGGCCACCTCGAAGTGTCATATTCCATCGTTGCCACAAGCGTAGCAGTATTTCTCGGCATTCCTCTCGGTGCAGCTATAGTTACTCGCTTCTCGCTGCGTAAGCTGGCTGGACCCGAATGGTATGAACGAGTCTTTCTGCGTGTCATTTCCCCTTGGTCTCTCATCGGCCTCTTGTACACCATCCTCATCCTCTTCGCCTCGCAAGGCCATCAAGTGGTTCATCAGATCGTATCCGTCGTGCGTGTCGCGGCGCCTCTGATCGTTTACTTTGTCATTGTCTTCTTCGTGACAATTCTCGTTTCCCGACGTGCTGGATTCGGGTACCCGCTCTCAACGACACAGAGCTTCACAGCCGCGAGCAACAATTTCGAGCTCGCAATAGCAGTAGCCATCACTGCCTTCGGACCAAGCAGTAACCAGGCGCTCGCAGCCACGGTTGGACCGCTGATTGAGGTTCCGGTGCTTTTGGGGTTGGTGTATTTGCTCCGCTGGGTTTCTGATAGATGGAATTGGAGAGTCTAGGCTTGTCGTGGTTGGTAGCAAAACATATAGGATCATGTCATTTCGTCCATCAGGTTAAGCAAATCTGTGTTTCGGACCATGCAATTGTCGTTGGTAGAACAGCCAAGGGAAGCTCGAGCGTTGGAAATATCCGAATAACCTCTAATTTGAGCGAGAATAGTAGCGGCCTCCATGCAATGAATTTTATCAGGAGATCTCGGGTGCTGTACCTCCGGCTGCAGTAATGGTTGCGGCTGCGATTGCAGCTGCGTCGGAGGCTGTGGTCTGGGACAGCAGCCTGATTCCTCAGTGCAAGACTTGATAGTCGTAGAAGGCGTTGGTGGGGAGTACATCTTAGGTTGGTGATTAATCGGAGGGTTGCTGTTCTCCCGAACTGGACCACAGCCTTGAGGTTGACATTGAGGTTGAGTGAATGGCACGGGCCTGGAGGGAATAGCAACAGGTGACGCGGTACAAGATGGCGTTGACACAGGCGTAAACGACGACACACCTGTTTTCACAACCATCTTATCCCCATTCCCCACAGCCTCAAGATGAGACTCGACTTCGTCAGCAGCAACACCCTTTGCAGCAAGCAATCCTCTCAAGGCCGCATTCTCACTAGCCACAGCCCTCGCCACGCGCTGCATCTCGAGCGTAGCCTGGGCATCGCGACGCTCATAGTCACGCACGCGATTTTGCAGATCGTCGAGAAGCTCACGCTGGCGAGCGCGAGAACGACGCTGGTTCTCACGGTTGAGAGCGAGAGACTCGGGGGTTCGAGCCTGAGTTGGGTCAATATTCGCTGAAGTGAGATGCAAGGGTCATCCATACCTTGCGTGGCATGATGCAGATGATGCAAGCTATTATCTTATCAATTGAGATGAGCTGAGATTCGGGTCTCGTGTTGATTGCCAGATGGATTGGTTGAAAAAGATTGTCGCACTTGAGAAGTCGTAAAGCAAGTGGTTTTGGGTCCCACTAGAGAGGCTTGCATCTAGAGCGAACTGGGTAATCAATTCTTCCGCACTTTCCGTCACCGTTTTATGCGTGCAGATCTCTCAATTGATATTCATACGAACAAGTTGATATGTATGCGTCATGTATATAGGTAGTTCACCTGTAAATCATATAAAAGTAATCATGGCAGTTGATTACAGGCATCATTCGGCTCATGGCTCAACTAACCGCGAACATCGGATTACAAAACCCCTCCACATTTTTTTCTCCGGGCGGGTAACTTCAGTAGTGGTTTTGCCCAGTTAGGTAACCACATCCTCGGCATCTTCCATATTTCCCCCATCGTCATCAACTTCTTCAATTCAACTGGCCTGTCCTCCAACGCAGCCAATTGACCAACGGCATACCTCCAAATAACACCCCCAAACACTCAGCTATCATGATCTGCAGCACTTGTCGTCGCGCAGCCATGCGCTCAGCTGGTGTCCCTCTGCGTACCCTCGTCCGCGCTCCCACAGCCGTCATCACCCGTCTACCACAAACACCCATTGCATCGACAACACCTCGCCGTCTTATCTCGACCTCTGTTCCTCGCTTCTCCGCCGCCACTGAGGAAGAGCCCGATCTCCCTTCCATGAGCCCTGCCGAGGCTGCCATTGCTGAAATTTTGTCTGAAAAGCTCTCCCCCACCGAGCTGCTCGTCCAGGACGTCTCAGGTGGTTGCGGGAGCATGTACGCCATCGACATTACATCACCTGCTTTCAAGGGTCAAACAATTCTCAAGCAGCAGCGCATGGTGAACGCTGCCCTGGGCGATCTTGTCAAGGGCTGGCACGGAGTTCAGATCAGGACAAAGGTTCCTCCTCAAGCTTAAGTCGAGATGTAAACTGTCGAGGATCGAAAAAATACAACTTTTTTGAACGAGTACGAAAATGAGGGGAGATATGATGGGTCATTACGATTGTACGACTACGGACGGGAAGCAAGTGCTAGAGTTCAGGACTCATGCTCGGGGAGAACTACATTTCTTGTTAATTGCAAAAGAATTTGGCCTCTGCTACGGCCCGGCGATGCCAATACAGGCCGATAGCACATCAATAGCTTATTGTAAAATAGAGAAGGGAAACGACAGCATATAGGAAAAGATGTTGCTCAAATCCTCAAGGACTGAAAAGAAATAGATCAGCCTATATGGGCTGGTCGCATTCCTTAAATCCTTCCAACGGTTGCCTTATCGTTGCCTTAACGCCAAGAAACTACCGAATATAATTACGTCGTGACCCATATCCTCAATCATCTCCAAGCTCCCGGTAAAGTGACGAGGGCGGGTTTACTTTGAATGGGTATATTAGAACTTTTCATATTCTCATCTATTGCGCCAGCTGACGAGGCAAAGCTCGACATTCCAACATTCCCTGTCCCCTTTTTATTCCGTCTTAGATCTTCTAGAATTTCTTTGTTGTAGTTTACATTCTATTCATCGTTAGCTAAGATTCATGTGTATCATCTGAAAGGGCAAACATACCGCTCAACGGGGGTGAGACCAAGCAGGCTCATGCCGTTATGGAGCACAATTCGGGCAGCATTGTACAGACTCATACGAGCCTTCTGAAGCTCCTCCTCACTACCGACGATTCGAAGGTGATCATAGCTGGAGCTGAGAACGTGGGTCATCTTGAACAGGTATGTCAAGATAGTGGTGGGCTCGAGAGTCTTAAGAGTGTTCTGGACGACATCGGGCCACTGGCTGAGAAGCCGGACAAGGTCCGAAGCATGCTTCTCCTTAAGGAGGCTGAAGTCGGCGGTGGCCAGTTGCTCGTCGGTAAGGTTGACTCGTCGACGGATAGAGCAAAGACGAGCGTGGGCGTACTGGAGATAAGGACCGGTGTCACCCTCGAAGGAGGTCATGACATCCATGTCGAACTTGTAGTTGTTGATTCTAGTTCCATTAGTAATATGTCCCTCATCGCTTCGTTATTACATACCGCTTTCCAGACATGTCCTGGACCATAACACTGCTGATACCGAGAATGTCGGCAACAGCCTCAGGGTTCTCAATTTGAGAGTACTTGGTCTCGTTCTTCTTCATGACCTCGTGCATCTTATCGGCGACGTCGCGGAGAATGTCATCGAGGAACTTGACGGTGCCCTTTCGAGTACTCATACCAAGAACCATACCGAAGTTGATGTGCTGGCACTTCTTGGCGATATCCTCATGACCCATGAGCTCGATGGTCTTGAAGAGCTGCTTCAAGTGAAGATCTTGCTGAGAAGCAACAACGTAGATCATGTGGTCGAACTTGTACTTCTCTTGTCGGTTGAGGAGTTCACTGATATCTCGGGTGAGGTAAAGAGCAGTGCCATCCTTCTTTCGGAGAATGACCTTCTCCAGGCTCTTACCAGGCTTTCCAGGGACATGCTTGGAGAAATCGATAAGAGTAGCTCCATTGGCATCCTCAGTAAGTCCCTTCTCGGCGAGAATCTTGGCGGCCTTCTCCATGTCCTCCTCCGGGACCTGAGACTCTCCAGAGTACTCGTCGTACTCAATGTTGAGACGAGCGTACGTCTTCTTATATCGAACAATGCTGAGATCTCGGAATCGTCGCCACAGGTCAACAGCCTCTTTGTCACCATCCGTCATTCGTCGGAAGTACTTTCGGGCCTGCTCGTCCAGAGAGTTGGCCTCAAGAGCAGAGACATCCTCACCAGCATCTTGCTTCTCCTTAATCTTTGACTTTTCATCCGACATCTCGTTGTTGATTCGGACGTAGAGGTTGAACAAATGGTTGATAGGGTCGGCCTTCAGAGCTTCCTCATCACCCCACTTCTCCCAGGCCAAAGCCAACAGACCGTATTGCTTACCCCAGTCACCCAGGTAGTTCAGTCGAGTAACCTCCCATCCAGCGCTCTCGTGCAAAGAAGCGAGGAAGCCACCAATGATGGTACTTCGAAGGTGACCAGCGTGGAAGGGCTTGGCAATGTTGGGCGAAGAGAACTCGACGATCATGCGCTTCTTGTCGGAGTTGGGGTCGCTGGGGTCTCGGAGACCGTTGTAAGGGTTCTTGCCGTAGTTGTCGGCCTGCTTTTGGATTGTGGGAAGCAGCATGCTGGTGAGCTTGTCAGGCTTGAAGAAGAAGGAGATGAAGGGTCCAGAAGCAGTGGGTTTCTCAATAAGAGGAGATTCGGGGAACTATATCAATTGGTCAGTCATGGTCGACAATGGCAGTACAATGCGCCTGACCTTGGAGACCCATTCTTCAGCAAGCTCTTGAGGCTTCTTGCCCTTTATGCGGAGGGCAGGCACAGCGAGAATAGCATCACCCTTGTCGAGTGTCTGAGTCCACTGGATGGCGGGGTAGATGATGCTGGGATCAACACCAGTAATCGGCGCCAGAAGGCTTGTGATGTGAGATCGGTAGATGTCGACGGGGTTGGTGTCAGGGTGACAGTTGGGGTAGGATTCGATCTTGTCGATACCAAGCTGCTGGAGCTGGCCGGCGAGAGCGTTACCGTCGGTCGCCATCGTGCGTATAGACCTGGAGGAGGGGTACTTGGGGACGTGATACAGTGATTTCTGTCGCAGGGACTGGCGGATCGATGATGGAGAAAGGGAGCGAGTCTGTATCAAAGACTGTCGCAAAGGCGAAAAGGCTGAATAAAAAGAACAAGAGGTAGAAGAAGAAAAAAGTGTGGATGGAGTGAAGCGCCGCGCGAGCATCAATGGCGATTCCGGGTGTGACTCAAGTGGGCTCAAGGGTTAACAAAAAGGCTTTTGACTCTTTCTTTCTTGCAGTAGACTGCGGGTCATTCGCTGCAGAGCTTGGAAAATCGCGGGGCACGGCTGCCCTGAAATTCCGCTCCGACTTTACCCCTCCATCATCACAGGAAAGATTCATACCAACTTCACAGGATTTTCGGCCATGACTCAAAACACTTAGATGCAGCCATCACTTGTTGAACCGTGACACATATAACTGTTGGCATATACCAACACGGAGACTTGATTGAGTAGGTGCTTATGCCGTAATACTTGAATCAATTTAATTTGTAAAGATTGAACACCACTAAAACGCTATTGTATAACCATTGAAAAGCCAGTGATATGTGCCGAACTATTTCCACACCTTGACATGAAGTTACCCCTCTGGGGCTCTTCAGAATAAACCGTACCAAATTAAAGAGAACCCGAAGCCAGAAAAGGATGTTTTGATACGCCGTCGTTGTGGGTCATTCCTTGAGAAGCCCGTTCAACATGCATTAGAAGGTATAACAAGAGAAGGTTTAGACGTTGTGGTCACCAGGGGTCAACATGTCGTTGGTGCCGAACTTGCCGCCATTCTGCTTCTTACGAGCAATCTCCTTGCGCCACTCAAACATAGTGTTGGGCTTGTCCTTGATGGCTTGGCGAAGCTTCTCGTCACTGCGCTTCATCCAGGTGTTGGCAGAAGCATTGCTGACTGGGTACAAAGGCATGCTCTCGTGGCTGAGGAGGAAGGTATCCGGCTCGCGCTTATCATGAGCCGCGATAACATCCATATCAGCCGCAATCTGGTCGCAGTAAATCTCGAGGGGAAGGTCGTTAACGTCCTGGCCGAAGGGGTTCTCGATTTCTTGACCGATGAAGAGAAGTCCGAAGATGATGTAAGCTGCGACGATGGAAGCAGGAATCGTAATCCACTTAAGCAAAGCCACAAGCTGAAAGGGAAGGACAAAGACGTAGATGAAGGTAATCTGACTGATGGCGATGGTGTAGGCAATGGGAAGAGGAGTGTTGAGAACTCGGTCACAACCGGCCATGCAGTCATTTAGCATAACGAGATTGTTGTAGGCGAGAGTTTGCTGCATGGGGATGTCGAGCTGTCCGTTGGTGATCATGCGATCGATGGTGATGGCGAGATGGTTGAGAATTTCGAGAGGGAGGTTACCAAGAGGCTTGTCGGTCTTCTTAAGAGCCTTTCGGGGGTTACTTTGAGCAAACGACACACCCAGGTATTCTCCAACAGACTTGAACATGTTCTTCTTCTTGATAGACACGGCATCGGGATCAGCTGCGGTAGCCTCCTTGGCGAAGGTGTTAAGGTGACCAATAAGATGCTCCATATCAGGGTAGGCACTGTAGGGTTCGAATCGCAAGGCGTGCTTGAGAGCGACAGAGAAGGCGACGACGAGGTTCATTGCACCAATCTTCTTCAGAAGCGATTCGCGAGGATCTTGGCCCTCGACGTTCTTGGCGTGAATCCAGAAGACACGGCCCAATGTTTGAGAAGCCATGGTAAGTATGCCCCAGTATCGACGACCTTCAGCATAACGCTCGTAAGCAGTCGAGGATCGGAAAGATAAACCAAGACCGACAACGAAACCCAGAATGGTAAGCAGAACAGAGTTAACTTCAAGTGTGTGGACCTTCATGTGAATGACTGTAATAGCGGTTGACCAGCATGCTAACAAGAGTAGAGGAACAATCAGCTTGGGGAAGATGGAGCCGTGCATTTGCATAACGATAGGCCATTTTGAGTGCTTCTGGATATCGCGAGGACCAGTGAAGTAGTCGTCAAGGTCGAGGGAAGTCTGCTTGCGGAAAATGGCAGGGTTGATACCGACAGCGGGAGAAGGGGGAGAGCGAACATTGTCAAGAGGGATCTCGAGACTGTGCATGCGCTTCCCGTTGGCGCTATCCGCAGTATGAAGGCGCGTGGGATCAAGCTTCTCCTGCGTTGCAGCGGTGGTGTCGATAGTCGGTCGGTTAACGGCCGTGCTGGCTGTCTGGCCAGAGGTAGCGGAGTGGTTGTCGCCCATGTTGTCGATAACCTGGGTCAATATCAAGATATTTCACGATTGAAAGAGAATGGAGATCCTGCCAGCAGGCGTATGAGGATGGGAGTGTCCTTGTTCTGCCAAGTAAAGGAAATATGGAAGAGTGATCAAAGTGAAACCGTCTTGTAGGAAGCGAGAGGATGCCTAAAGAAAAGGCAAGAAGTAGTGAGATGAATGGCTGTAGGAAATAAAAGTAGGAAAGGATCAAACAAAAGATGCACAATTGGAGGAGGGGCCCAGAGTATTTTAATGAGGGAAAAGAGGACGCCCAAAAAATGCAAAGTGGACGCTCCTGACCTGATATGGGGATTGAGGTTCATCGAGAGAACAGGAGCAAACAAGCTAGACCTTACAGGCTTACACCACAGGGGAGCCAATGCTAGGTGGAGATGGTCTCAATGCCGCAGCCATTCAGGAACGCTCCCACACCAAGTCCTTAAAGGGAAACCCCTGCAACGTCTGATCCTTCGCGCATTCCCATTGGCTAGTGCTCACCATCCTGGCGGCGCCGCCTCGTTCTGGGGGGGGGGAACTGAATTTTGTGGTCTCAGCGGCAGGGCCCGCCTGGGCATGAGCACTAATGTCACTGTCAGAGTGTAAGTGATCCGTGAATTTTCAGTAAATTCTCATACTGTGCTGGCTGTCCATCCTAGGTCTCGTACTTGACTCCATCCAACGTGCTGTGCTGTCGGCGCTACCAGACAGGGTCGAGGCCTTCAACGCACAACTAGAATTTTGAAACGCACCTTTACCCCCTTTCATGCACGCTACCAAGTAAGATTTTTTTACTTGTCACGGCGGCAGAAACAGAGTCGTCAGGTTTAACCAAACATCTCATATAATTTGAGCACAATTCGTCATGTTGTCTTCACTTGGGTATATCGATTACCAAATGTAAGAGACTTCTTGTTGTGGACCCAAACGCCGTATCTGGGTCTGAGACAGATGCGAACCACAAGTTATGATACTGTTTTGGTAACGGGTAACAGAAGAGACGATCGAAAGTTCTAGGGATGGCGAGATGCGATCGATGGTGCAACCACTGCGACGTCCATATGGAAATGCATGCGAGTTTCAGGGGAACGAATCCTAATTGGAGCCCTGGTACTTTATTCGCGCCTCCATCTGCACAACGAGTTTGATGCTCGCGGAACCACTGTCGATGACATTCATTTTCATCGACAGTACAACCAGGGGGCGACTAAAATCATGTCAGGACATTCGAGGAATATCTTTGATGACTCTCGCCTAGCCCTCGATTGGTTGTTTTATGAAAGGAGGTCCGTGACGTGGAGTAACGATGAATGGATGAATGACAAAGCCTACAATATCCCTTGCGAAATAATGGATCCTCTGAACAAGACACAGCAAAAAATAGGATACACAGCCCCCTGACGGACTCAAAAGAACACCTGGATCCAATTACAAGGGACGGGACAAGACATGACATTCACGGGTTTTTCGTTGTCCTTCATCACCGAACAAGCGAAAGACGGTACGGTAGGATTAGACTCGTAACTAAATGTCTAGCAATAAATCCACTAGAAGGCTAGCGTTGTCTAATTTTACACCAGCGTCGCCGCTTCATTGACACCGTCGTAGTAAGTCTCAACTATATTTTGTTAGGCTTCGTTCAAGAGTGAACAGTTCTTTGTCAACAGTTCTTCGATATCAACATGTACTCCTTGTTCAATACATACGGAAATCCCTTCTTTGTTTGATCTACGCTTCACCATCATTCCATGGAAACATCGCGCACAGTATCCTTCACTGTCCGCCATAGCCTGGTCTCTCATCCTTGCGCAGTAATTTCTCTCTAGAATCTCCAAGGTCTCCACTGCGGGATACGCGTTGCACTAGAGCTACCAAGCTTTTCTCTGATCTCGTTCTGGTGAGTCCGTCTGTTGATCAGTTTTGAGAGTTTATCTCTTAGGCCTCTCACTGGAAGCCAAGTTTCTCGCCTGTGACTTGGCTTTTTGGGGTGAGGTTTTTGTTAGCCAGACCCATTCGCATCGATGCACGTAAGATTGTTCGCGTAAAAAATTCGCCCACGACCCTATGCATCCAGAACTTGGCAAATTCCCATTCCCAGGCATAATTATCTGCGTGATTGTTTCTTTTTGGATCAATTTGCGAGTTGAATTATTTCACAGGATGCACTCTTGCAATCCCTTGAAGACGATGTGAGATGCCTGAACCCGCGACAGGTGGTTTTACTGAACTGGGTTGTCGACTATAACAGTGGCCAACACGGATATGAGGCGACGCAGGCGAAAGAGAACAACCAGGGCCCATGTTTTGGCCCCCGACTCGTTAAGCAAGGGCTGTGACATGAACATTGATTCACGCGGGTTCATGCCTTGCCAACATACGGTCAGCAAGCGAATGAGCTGAATTGTGTAGCTGGCTGCACAGAACATGGGTCCATATTAATCGCCGTGACTGACTCCATATGTCTGGTCTCGACTCAATTAGACCTTTCATATTCCAATACATTATAGCGAGTTAATTGATGTTCTCTTGACTCAACTTCATCCCATTGATACAAATTTCGCCATTGTTTGAGCTGTAGCTCGTGGCTTCATGTTGTTTCATCGTAAGCCTTAAATCTCTGGTGCTGAGTTAGCGTTTGCCGCAAATTGGTCTAGCAATGAATGGCGCGGAGAATTGCTTTTTCTCAAATGGGACAAGTTTAAAATAAGCACTAACTAAGACAGGAGTCCAGCCAGCCTCTGATTTGTAGGAGATTGGATGCTCTGTATCCCGCAAATCGGTCAAGTCCCTGTAGTACGAAAGTAACTTCGCTCATTTGGCGAATATTGTTACGTACTCATATAAGTTAGCCGAGAGACGCATACAGTTCAATCGCTTGTTCATTATTATCCTCGTGTCCAATGTCTGAGAGAAAAAGCTTCACTGTGGTATCCTCGAGATCCCGTCATTTACTTCCTTGAAATCGGAAGCTATGGCCAGTATGCGACGTCTTGCTGCCAAAGCATACAGTTCAGAAATTATCGGCGACTCCCGAGTCTATGAGAATTGACTTTCCCTCCATCCGGGCTCTGCGTAATCTTGTCTGGTTCAGTTGCTGTTGTCTTGTCATTAAGTCTGACGTCTTATGTATTGGATGCCACTAGATTGGCCTTCCCCTTCTCCAATGACGGCCAGGGCTCAACGACAATAAGAAAGATGTTCTGCCAAACAAGTGAGTTTTTAACCGGTGCGAAACGTCATGTACAACGTCAGGGAACCTACGAAACGAAAGGCTCTTCTGGCTCAGACGCATCGAGGCGCACTATATATGCTCTCTATATACACTGCCTTCACCGTCGCCCTTCAGAACGGATAAGCAGTGGTAATTCGTAGATGCGCGGGCTTGATGTTGAGTGACATAGGCTCAAAGTATGATCAACTAGCACAAGGTCAATGGCTTCTGACACGATCTTATGTTATCTGGCAGCATACATATTTTGTGTCTGGAGGAGGTTCACAACAGTACTGGCGGAGCTTGAAATGTGACCTGTTTTGCCAAATCTGGAACTTCAACGCTTCGATCAGAAGATCTCGTTGATCATGGACGATCGTAGGACTGGGGGAAGGAAAGACTAAGACGAAGTAAGTAAAAGCGATCTCAAATCGTGGACTGTGCAATTGATTAGCAACGATAACATTATTATAGCTTCTATTGGATCGTGTCTGCGATACAGGGTAGACATAGTCATTTCAAGGGCAATGCCATGTGTAAAGTTCCAATTATATATTGAAAAGTCTTGTAGCTTTTGCGCTTGGATTTCTATGATGTTTATTAACGCACGTACAGATACCGCCAGCTTGGTCATCATACTTGTCTGGGCTGTGTAACAACGCCTTCAGAGTCGATGTATTATTTACTTTTGCCAGGGGAAGCAGACCAACTTTATTTTCCCACCTTTCTCCATTCAACTGCATTCCATATAGGATTCCGTGATGCAAACAACAAGAGAAGACAATAATTAACATGTTCCTGGATCTCCAGTCTTGAAGTCAGCGGCTCACAAAATCGCACTAAGACAGGGGACCTGGGTTCCGTATCCGGTCAAGCTAAGCCACTGCGGCGTTGAAGGGTCTAAGCTGGCCCCATCCAAGGGCGAGCTCCAGCTGTCACTCCCATCCTATTCAAGGGTTGATCCAGGCCCCCTAAGAACGAAACTCAACTGTTACGAGTATCATCAATCCTTGCTTCAACTCCAACATTAGGACATTTGCCACTTTCTTTTGTCATCTTTCTCCGTCAGCCAATTCTGTTGTCCCCGCATCAACTCCTTTCAAACTGTTATTTCGACCGCCATCATCTCGCCATGGCTGGTCATTGGGCCCCTCGACAGCGCTCGAATCGAACCCCCATCATCGCCTTTGTCCTCTTCGTCATCTTTCTCTACTGGTTCCGCGACAGCCTCCTACCCTCGAATACACCGGCGCGCAAACACAGAAATGACTACCCAACGTTGAATCTCGGCGATAACGATGTGGAGATGGTGGTGGCAAGCATGAAGCATGAGAACACCTCGTGGCTCGACGAATACCTTCCTGAATGGAAGAAGAACATTTACGTCGTCGATGACAACAAGGCCAAGCTGACTGTGCCCATGAATAAGGGTCGCGAGGCCATGGTCTTTCTGACGTATGCTTCCATAAACATTGATTCCGACTTCCTTTACTAATGCGCTGCAGCTACATCATTGACCGATACGACTCCCTGCCCGGGAACATCGTCTTCCACCACGCCGAGCGCTTCCAATGGCACAACGACAATCCCGACTACGATGCTCTCCCCCTCCTCCAGAACTTCCGCTTCGATCACCTCAAGAAGGTTGGTTACGCCAACCTGCGATGCGTCTGGGTTCTTGGCTGTCCTGCTGAGATCAGGCCTATTAAGGACGAGGCCCCTGCGAAGGAGGGCGAGCCTGTACACGCCCGCCATGTCTACAAAGCCGCTTTCCAGGAGCTTTTCCCCAGTCTTGAAATTCCCGAGGAAGTCGGTGTCACCTGCTGCTCCCAGTTTGCCGTCCGTCGCGAGACCATCCGTACACGTCCCCGCGCTGAGTATGTGCGATTCCGCGAGTGGCTGATAGTATCCGCCCTGGGAGATGACCTCAGTGGCAGAGTTCTTGAATATTCTTGGCACAGTATGTTTTCAGCATCCAATTTTTGCGAAAGTATCAAAATACTAATTCTTCACTTTAGTCATCTTTGGCAAAGACCCAGTTCATTGCCCGAATGCCGCCGAGTGCTACTGCCATAACTATGGCATGTGCGATATGAAGTGCGAAGCCGACAAATGTGAAGGTCAATACACACTTCCTCCCTTCTCAACATTACCCAAGGGTTGGCCCCGCCTCGGATGGAAGGGAGAGAACCGTGGGTGGCAGGGTCAGCCTTGAGCGAGGGAACAAATACGATGAATTCGCGTTGCCTTTCTGCAAGCTTTCACGATTGGAAGGAGTTTCCTCAACTGTTATCACGAAACTCTGCGCTGCATGACTAATTTTTGGACCATTATGGGTTACGTCTTGAAGGGAGAAGCTCAAGATTGCCCCTTGTCTCTGTGTTTCTGGAATTATTACGGGATGGGCGTCTGGTATGGGTTTGGCAATCTGCTATGTCTGCGCTGGGTAGAGGTTTCTGTAACATCATCATGAGATAATCTTAAAAGCAAGCCAGTATAGTACGAATGGTATCTGCATTAGCAATGAAGATTCGATGTTGAACCAAAAGGGTGAGGCGAAGTAATCGCATTCCAGCAAATTGCCAGATCATGAATTCTTGAAACTTGCGTTTTTCGGTCCCCCACATCGGAAGTAGCCCCACCCCCACTTCTTTCCATTCGACCTCAGCTTGGAGCTTACCTACAACAAGTCTCAATCACTATTGAAGCCAGCACAACACAAGTATCTGCTATCCATAATCACCGCTATTCCATACTCATCAACAACGGTCATCATAGATTATCCAACATGGATTCAACATCTTCTACCAACCTGTTGGGTAAACTGACACCACTTTCAAAGGTCAACCATCAGTATGCTAACATCGCCTCTAGACAAGCACAACAAGCTCATCTTTGAGATCCTCAGAAGCTATCGTGATCTGATGAATTGTGCTACTGTCCACGGCATGGACAGTACCAACCAGAAAGATTTTGAAGCTCAGAACAACAAGCTCAACTTCAAAGATCCCGAAACAATGGCAGCTGCTGAGATAAGAACACAAAGAAAGTTTGACCAACTGGTAAGTTGACAGCAAATCGCGTACGCAATACCGCAGCTTACGCATCCCAGTACGACAACATCAAAGAGCTTCTGGCTCTGTCGCGCACAATCAAGGAACTCTGGGTATTTGGTCCTCTCGATCGGGCCGACGGTCACCGCCAAGAGAAAGAAGTGAAGATTGACCGTGACGTGAACGAAGTCGCGCGTCTGTTGGACAGTTTCGACATGAAAACCATGAAGGAGCTTGCAGAGCGCAATGGAGGGACCTACGAGCCGCAGACTGCTACGTCGTCATCATCGGCGGCGCCTGCGACAGCGCAATCATCAGAACCAGCGCCTGCGACTGGAAATTAGAGAGAAAGCGAGGCGATGGAGGTACCAGCGACGCCAGCAAGCACGGCAACATTGGATGTAGGTACGCCTGAAAGTTTCATGACGGCGCTTGAGACGCCTGCAAGTTCGGAGCGTTCGGTGACAAGGGAGAGGTCAGACAGTCAAAGTACTGTGAGAGGTTCGTGGACGCCGATGCGTGAGGAGGACTGATTCTGGGCGGCGTTGTAGGAGTTGGGCTTCAAAAAAGGGTTACGGTGAGATACCCAGCGACTAGATATTCTCACTTTTTTATTCAATTCTGTTCCAATTGGAACGTCTTTACTGATGATACGTCTCACTATGCTGCATTCACTGGAATCATATGCTCTAATATCTTGCAACGAGCACGGGGTAGAAAGAAAACTTAATCTACCAAAACCGCCATTAGTTAAGTATACAAATTGCAAGCTACTAGTATATAATATATCTTTTCTCTTTATACTTAGTATTATTCTCCTAAGTATTAATAAAAAAAATAAAATAAAAAATTAAATAAATAAAGACTTAGGCTTTTTATAGTATAATTTTATTTATTTTATTAGTTAAGATTATTACTTGCTTATTATCTTTAGATAATACCCTTAGCTGTAGATTAAGTTTCTTTCCTTACGTGGGAGGTGAGTTGGGCTGGTGTTGTTCCGCTGTTACAGAAGGCATGTAGCAAGTACGAAGTATGCAGCTGAACAGGAAAGACTGAACGACTGCCCGCAAGTTGGGAGCTTCACCGTTTCTTCGAAGGGGCAGGGTCGTCCTATATTAAGCCTGTGGAAGGTGCGATCGCGCCTGCCTCTTGGCTAGGGAAAACGTGCCTTCCCGCCGACAATGAGATCCGTCACCCACCATGGCCTGCCTCATTACCTTCCATTCATACTCTCTCTTCCAGTGCTTTTGTTCTCATCTTATTCTGTGTCAAGCTTCAATTACGTCTCTGTTGCCAATTTGGTCCGTCTCCCGTTTCGTTCACATCACACTCCTTTCATGATCATCACCACTTCGCGATGTTCGCTCGTCTATTGACTGCCATCTATGGCATCACGGTCGTCCTTTGCCAGGCCTCTTACGGATCGGATCAGCAAACCCCACAGCAGTTCAAGTACTGGGGATGTGCTATTGTTGATGCAGCCGGCTTCAGCAATCCCGTTCCACTTCCTAATGGTGTCTTGACCCCCGAAATGTGCCAGGCTGCTTGTGCCTACCACATGTTTGCTGCTGTATCCCCCAAGTAGGTTAAAGACTGAAACCTTGCCACTATGGCTAGCTAACGTACTAGTGCTTGCCGCTGTGGTGACAATCCCAACGCCATCAAAGCTATCCACGAAGGCTTCTGCAACAACCCATGCTCCGAAGATCCCAACTCTGCCATGTGTGGAGGAGGCTGCTCGGAGGGTGATTCAGATATCTCAAACCTGTTTGTCATCCAGCCTGCACTTATGCAGGGCACCCAAAGTCAAGAGGTGCCATCCACCAACGTCTTGCCTGTCTCATCTGCAGTGGTGTCATTCGCATCAGCTGCGCTCCCATGGCAAACCTCTCAGCCGCCGTCAGCGCCGTCACTCCCCCAGAGTCAGGCACAGATCCCTCCTTCATCGCTAGTAGTTGTTCAGCGACCCCCCAAGGTTGCGAGCCCTCTTCCTTCGACAGCTTCTGTCCCCATCGACCCACCCGTTACTTCTCCTGGCCAGCTTTTGCAGTCGGCCTCAACATCGACTGTCCAAGTTCCATCCAGTTTCACATGGCCCGATGATGGGCCTTCCGATACCCCAGTAGCAGACCCAGAGTCACTCTCGGGTGGTTCTGAAATCCTGACCGAGTCTCAAACAGAGTCTCCCACCGGTGGAACTCTACTGACAGAGACCGGTTTTGTACCTATCCCATCCGCAACCGTCAGTCATGTAGCCATCTCAGGGGTAGATCGGTTCGAAATCCCGTTTCTAGTCACACTGAGCGAACTGCTACTCATTTCTGTGGTGCTTGTTTGAGATAGAGAGTCAATGGGGGTGTTTGATATATAGACTCATCGAGGATGGAGAGCTGGTAATAATGGGTTAATGGAAGCAGGATGGTGCTGTGATTGATATTGAGGTAATATCGAGGTCGTCTGTGGTCAGAGGAGTATGAAGATATTTTATGGGAGAGAACCAGAGGTGATTAATAGATTCCCAAAGCTAGTGAGCAGATTGAAGGGAGTAGTGCGTTAGACGCTCTCAGGTCAGCAGTTCTCAAATAAGATAACCATTTACTTACATGATGCAGGATAAAGCCAGTATTGCCATTCAGTTAATATCCCTCGAGAGCAATGGAATATTAGCTAAAACAAGTTTCCTGCGCTCCATGACCGCCTCGGAATCAGGTGTTGACTCAAAAGAATTAATAATTTACGTAGGTTATGATAAATTAGAGTGACTACAGCTTTGTCGCTATATAAGGATTAAGATAGCGACAGAAACCTTTAGGTTAGTTTAGATAATACTCCGACTAGATAGTTCTGTAAGCCTTCTCTAATATCTCATTTTATTGTTATCCAACTGCCGCCGTCTGTGAATAAAGGGTTGATTTTGAAGAAATAATACTGATACTAGAGCATAGGGTAAGCGGCACTGTTATGGATCTGACATATCCTTCATGATGAGCTGGCGGCCCCACTGGAGCTCCAAGCGTCCAACACCAGGGGAAGTGGCGGGGTAGTTGACAACGGAGCAAGGTCGACATTTCACCTACACCTACATTTCAATTGTATAGACAAAATGCAGTCAGGAATATCAGGTATGAGAGATATGGGCTCTGTATAAGAGCCAAGACTAACTCTCGCAGCTTCTCAGGAGCTTCAGAACGAGTTCAACTCGTTGCTGTCGTCGAATGACACCTTCGGTCTCCTCGCAACCATCGAGAAGGAGTCCATGGTTTCTATTACCACGATCCCTTCCAAGTCGAGCTCCTTTTCCGATAATCTCTCAAATCTTGAGCCTCACCTCAAGCCCGATGTCGCCCTCTACATTATTCTTCGTCGTTACGAAGAAGCTCCTCGATTCATAGCCATCACCTACGTCCCCGACTCGGCAAAGGTGCGCCAAAAGATGTTGTTTGCTTCAACTCGCTTGACTTTTGTCCGAGAGCTGGGCACAGAACACTTCCGAGAGACTATGTTTGTCACGACAGCCGAGGAGCTGAGTGCCAAGGGCTTCGAGAAGCATGATGCGCATAATAAGCTGGATGCCCCTCTCACCGAAGAAGAGCAGCAATTGGGTGAAGTGAAGCGTGCTGAGCAGGAGGCCGGTTCAGGAATGGGACAGAAGGAGATTCACCTCAGCAAGAACTTCGCCATGCCCATTTCTGAAGACGCTATTGCTGCCCTGAAGGAAGTTGGCCAGGATGGCGGCCGTACTGTGACAATGCTGGTTAGTACTTATTGTCGAAACCACTGCCCCCAGGAACTGACCGCTTACTCAGAAAATTAACCCCGGGTCTGAGACAGTGGAGCTCGTTCCCGAGGCACCTACGCCGAGCGGCATTTCAGAATTGACCAAGGTGATCTCGTCGACCGAGCCGCGGTTCACCTTTTACCGGTTTACCCACACACACAACGGCGCCGAGTCAAGTCCCATTCTCTTCTTCTACACCTGCCCGGCGACGCCCGGAAACAAGTCCATCAAATTCCGCATGATGTACCCGCTGATGAAGCGTTCCGTTCTCGAAGTCGCCGAGAGCCAAGCTGGCCTTAAGCTCGAGAAGAAGTTTGAGGTTGAGGATCCTAGTGAGATTACCGAGCAGTCGGTTCTGGACGACTTGCATCCCAAGGCTGCGGCCCGACAGGGTTTTAGCCGACCTAAGCGACCTGGTCGATAGATATGATGATGAGCTTGCATGAGAGTATGAGATTATGATGAGAAATGCTCTTGTCTTTTCAAGTAAATGAGGGCCTACATAAACGTATTCTCATGGAACCCGTTGAAAATTGATACGTAAAAAAGTTAAATTTCCAAACTACAAATGCTGGTATTTATCCAAAGATGCATGCGCGCAGTAAGAAGTCAAACCGCGCCTCATCCCTATGCATGGTATATCTTCCCCTTCTATGCTTTTGATCCTTCTTTTCTGCCTTGCCTCTGGTACAGTTCCCTACTCCAGTCTCAGGTTCTACAATGAACCGTAGATCGGTGGAAATTGGGAAAACATGAAGGAGCTCCTGGTGTACGTTTTGTGTGATGGCTGGTAGGTGACTTTATCCCTCAGCGTGGGATTACATGCCAGTAAGAGAAGTTTCTGATATGGTGATTCCGGTGGTCTGTAACCACTTCTTTACTCCTCGTACTTGTTTCCAACAAGGGACAGGTTACTCCTCTCCAGCTTGTCCTTCAGGAACTCGTAAACCGTAAAGGTGACGGCTTGACCGGGAGCAACACGCATAATTCGGGGTGTGATACCCTTGTAGAAAGCATGGAATCCTTCTTGCCTGAGGGATTGTTAGCATGTACAAAATTTCCGTGTAAAGGGCGTTACTCACTTGAACATATCGGCAGAAATTCGAGTAATACGTGTCCAAGCACTGGTTCCAGGCTCAGAAGGGCCTCCTCGCTGCAGACGTGTCTTGATAGTATCGATAGGAGCATTGCTCAGAGGACCCATAGCACCAGAGACAAGACCACAGATAGTAGTCTGGTAGTTGGGCAGGTTTGTGTTTTCGTACTGGGGCTGCCACTTCTTGAGCCAGTCCTTGAAGTAGCTGTACGCAGTAAAGTTGACAGCCTGGTTGGAACCCTGCCTCAAAGCCGTCAAACTCACACCGCGGTACAGCGCGCTGAAGCCCTCTTCTTTAACAACCGTGTACAGCGCATGCGCGGCGTTGCGGTACTTGGGAACGTCGAGAGGGTCCGCCATGGAGTGGTGCTGCGCTTGAAGACGGATCTTGATAACCTCCATGGGCGTCACTACGCAGACGGCTTCTGTGACACCGGCTGCGAGACCGGCGATAAAAACGCTCTTGCCCGAGACGGCGCCCGTCTCGTCGGCGAGCCACTGCTTGTACTTCTCAAACGAGGTGAAGCGGATGGCCATCTTGGGCACGATACCGGTCAAGACAGCGCCAAGACCCTTGTACAGGCCGAGGGGCGTTTCTTTTGCGACGATGGCGGCGCCTGTCTTTAGAAAGCCGCGCTTGGGGGCTCCTGGTTGGCGCGCGCGCCTTGAGAGCTGCATGCGAACCTTGATTGTGTCTTTATTATTTTCACATGTTAGCTTTTTCTAAATGTTTGATTTCAAGGGTTGCGCCTGTATTTACGGTTGGCGCATTCTGTGGAGGAGGAGCTCACCTAGAGGATGGCACGCGAGAGCTTCCATCATACCAGCACCACCACCGGCTACAGAATTGAGTTAGCTTTACTGATCATATTTTGTGTCCATCGATCCCGGTTTTCTGAGGAACAGGCCATTTCGTTCTGCATTTCCCAACGTACCAATAAGGTTAACGGCCGCTGTAGTCGGCGCCTTCTTGCCATTGCCGTTCTTTGAAGCCATTGCGACGGATGTGATTGTTCTAGAGTATACCGCGCCCGAGCTGGTATGTATACAAGGTGTTATGAGGTCGCGTGTCTATTCGAAAGTCGGAGAGTTTTGCGCCGAGTCGTTAGAACCGAGGTTAATGGATATATTCGAAGAGTAGACGGGGGAAGATGGGATGTTAACCGACGTTAGGAGAGGGAGCAGCAGCAGAAAGATCAGGAAGAAGAAGAAGAAGAAGAAGGAAAACAAGAGAGAGAAATAAGACTAATAAGAGGCGAAGAGAAGGGAGGAGAGGAGGAAGCTATTTAAAGAGGGAAACTGAACTAATGTACTGAATTTAATGGCATATGAACAAGATCATCCTTGTCGGCGATGGACCGAGCTGGTCAAGTTAGCTCTTGTTTTTTTTTGTTTTGTCCCTACTTACACACCTTTTTTGGGTGCTTGATTGTCCGGAGAAAAACCCCACATTGGTAGTCTACGGGGAAAAGTGAGTTGGAGTTGGGGTCTTGGGATTGGGATTGGATTGGGGGTAAATGGAAGACCTCGGAGGAAGTCTTGTCCACTGTAGGTGTACCTAACCATGATGGTCTTTGTATATCTTGAGTTTGTCAATAGAAACTGTGCCGATTACATCTAGTTGTGTATGTATCTTGAGAATATATGTCCAATGCTCTTGTACTGTGGTTATTGACTATCTACCGGAAGTATAAGGACGACAATCCCTCACTTCACACCCTCTATCATCATCATCAGAAGCTGCCGTTGTCTTCATTCTCACATGCAATCTTGGGGCTAAACCCATTCCAGCAACTAATACAATACAGCAACGATGTTCTACCTACTCTACTCTCAGAAACTCTGACGTCGGCTACAAAACCCAATCTCATACCAATACCGATACCTCTTTTTTGCCCCACTACTGGCCCGGGCAGGCGGAGGACCGGGGTAGGGAACCACCATCCATGCGGCCGAACACATGGTACAGTAACTGAATAAGGATTGATGATGTTTGGTTGATCACGAGCAGAGAATAAAAGCGGATGACTCAGTTACACAAGATGGCCCTCATGTTAAATCAATGCTCGGTGTAAGAAAAGACGAGACAGGACAAGACAGGACACCGAAAGTGACGTCGGTACTTTGCCGACGGGTAGCCGAGCTTGTGATATTGCGGGGTCCCACAGATGCTGGTGTTGTCGTTACTCTTCAGACTGACTGAGTTTAGAGCTGTCATGATTTGCTATAAGACTGCCTCAACTAACCAACCATATATTCATGTCAAGCATACAATTTCAGAAAGTAAATCACTTGTTGTATACTCCCTTTATAGTTGTAGCGATAGACAATCACAGATTCAATTCACCTGATAATATTCGTATTCTCTTAACCAAAAAGACATCCCCAAACAACAACCAATCATCATATTTTCCACAGCCCCAAGTTATACATCTAACCCACCCCTGATTAAACTCACACCCTCTCCAAATGGTTGTCAAAAAGTAAAAAGCGTATGACCGAGCTTTGCCGAGGTCTGCAATTGCCTCAGCTAGTCTAGATTGTGACGGAACTTCCAATTATTTCCATAATGAATTAGTTGACATGTTTGCTTCAATTCATTTATCGGAAATGCTTCACCGGGAATGAAAACTTATTTTACAATAAGACGACTTGGTAGTTGTGACTCTAATGTTCACTCTAGTATTCTGTTCTTCAACTAGTAGACGGTCGTTGAGGATGATAGTATAAGGCATATAAGAATATATCAACCATCCTCGACGACAAGACAACAAATATCTACAGCCGCGGAACATTACTTTACCAGCATTCAAATCACAACTCCCTTTTTCCTTATCACTTCCGTACTATTCCGATTCAATCTCAGAAAAGTCCAGATTCGGTACCCATTATTTCCCATTAACCATTTCCTCCAACTCGGACCAGAACTTGTCAGCGAGCTCGGAGCGTCGGAGATTCGGATATGGGGTATAAATTACTACTATATTCTTCCCAGCACGGCTTTCCGATGCCCTTGAATCATTCTGGCTTCCGGATTCATATATCCCCACTTCGCGGAGCCGCGTCCGTCAGATTGATTCGAGCAAACCTGTCTGTAGCCGAGCCGGCGAGGAAGGGGGTCCTGCTGCCGCTGTATAGACAGACCTTGAATCTTATCTGACTTGGTGACCAAAAACTTTTTGCAGGAAATACCTTTTACTTTCTTACTATATTGCTAATTTTTATGTTCTCATACATCGTTGAATGCTCTAGAGTGTCTGCGGCAATAGACGGAACAGTCCCCTGCCCGGCAAATTACACGCCGAAGCGATTCATCCCAGGGATTTAAAAGCATTAAAGCTAATTAGTCCGCATAACGCGTCGCTTACAAGTTATACCCGCATGATAGGGATATTGTATTGCTGCTTGTAACCCCCAAACTCTCGACTTTGGTGCAGCCCTATGATATGCAATCTGATTATACACGCAGTAACTCTTCAATTTCTTTGTCCAGACAAACATGAATTTATTCCAGTTGCTTTCTCTGATTTGGGTCGATTGCATATTACCCAACGCTACATGTACTTGTTTTATGATATCACTGTGTCGAAGAAAGGGACAATCTCTGCAGGCCAGCCATACCTTACTCCGACGCCTGAAATTTCCCTGAATGAGACAATCAATGGACTTTTCGTGCAAGAGAAGAACTTATAGACTTCTTCCCTCATCTCTAGCATGGTACCCATTTCCGTTGGTGAATCTCTCCTCTTGGCTCACAACCGCCTTGGGAAGTCCAAAGCCGATACCAAAGAAGACAAAGATCGCCCACTTCCATCGGAACGGATTAATAACAACACAAAAGAAGAACCACCAAAGAAGTTCCAAGTAGGTAAAAAAGTCGAAAGCGCCAGTTGGGCTCGTAAGCTTAAGAGTCTTTGTCAAGTCGATCCAGCGCTGCATCCAGAACGGGCTGGGTCGGGAGAAGGGATCCATGAGAAACATGAGCAGAATTCTCGTGTAGATGCCGATATGCCAGTTACCGACCGTCCCGATGGCGTTAACGTATGTACAGTTGATGGCTGAGACGGATGGGTGAGCGGGTGGGAATGTCTGGAGGTACCAATTGGGTGGCGGATAAGGCTCGTTGAAGCAATCTTTCGGGAGGAACGACAGAGAAGGTCTCTTGAAACCAGTCGCCATGACGATAATATCTGCGTCGATGACTTCTTCGTGGCCTGGACCACCCTGTGGAACACCCTTGGCACGTCGATTGACGCGAATCCCTTGATCGACAAACTCGTCGATGTCGCAGCGAACCCATTCAGCTTTACCCTCACGCAATTTATCCATAACGTCAGAGTTGACCATGGGCGTCTCCATGAACAAGCCGTGGCTCTTGTCGGGCGAGATGTTCTCGAGGTCCCTGTAGAAGAACTTGCGAAGGAAGAACTCAGGGACGAACGACAAGACGGTTTCATGACCAAAGATGTTGAAGCTGAGGAGTGCGTCGACGAACAAGTTGCGAGGAATGATCCATTTGTCTGAGCGGGAAAGAATGCTTACTTTAGCAGCGTCTTCTGCGAAAGCGAATTCGAGGGATTCAACTGCAGAAGCGCCACCGCCAATGATGGCCATTTTCTTGCCCTTGACATCCTTTCTACAAAACGAGTTAGCACTCGTGTTTATGGTCCCAGGGATGAAAAATACGTACCCGGTCAAGTCGCTAGAGTGGTAGATAGGACCCTTAAAGTTGTCCATGCCAGGAATCTTTGGCATCTTGGGCGCACCGCAAGTACCCACAGCAGCGATGACACCACCAAAACGTCCAAGAGAAGGATTGTTGACAATCCATCTTCCCTGCTCGTCTTGATAAACACGATCAACCTTGGTGTTGAAGCGAGTGCGCTCCTTCAATCCATAGCGCTCCCAGAGCTGTCTGACCTGGCTGAGGATTTGCTGACGATCCGGATAGCCACGGTTCCACTGGACAGAAGGATGGAAGCGATACATTAACGAATGGATCTGCAGTCCAGACGTCTCGTTGACTCGCTGCAAGTAAAATTAGCTTTGATACAATTGCAATCGGGTTGGGGGTCGCTTACACTCCAAATACCGCCGACATTATCCTTGGACCCGGCTTCAAAAATGACAACATCAAAGCCATGGCCAATACAATGAGCTGCAGAAGTAACACCTGTAATTCCAGCACCGATGACGGCAATTTTAGGCCGATTGCGTCCCAGCCTCGCGTTTTCGCTGGGCGGTTTGGGAGAGAGGAGTTTAGCTGTGATCCATTGAAAGATCTGAAAGAGAAACAGCAAAGGATGTAGGATGGGATTGACGAGGCCCGAGTCAGAAGCCATGATTGCAACAATTGATGAGATATTTTTTCAATTGTTGAAGAATGAGAAAGAGTGCATGCAATTGAGAAAGTCCTTATACTATAATTAAAGCTGTCTAGTCTAGTCTAGAATTATCATGTGAAACTCAATGGGGTGGTCATGACGTCAATTTTTCACATGCTAAAGTTGACCATGCATGACGAGTCAATGATTTAAATTCCAAGGTTGTGAAGAAGAGACTCGTATTAATGCAGATGCAGATGCTATGCCGATCAGACCACGGATAACACTGCTGAAACAACAATAAACCTCATCATTCCAACCTCATTTCATCATTTTATTTACTTTTAACATCCATTGCCTCACTCAATTCCTTTTCATAAACCTTCAAGCTCCCACAGAATATTACCCACATCAATCTTTCATTCTCATTCCTGAGCAATCCGATTAAATATAATCAACTAAAAATGGAGCATCCAGGTAAGGGAACATCCTCACGATAACTTCAATTGACCACTTACTCACCCTTTCTACAGTCAAAGAAATCGGTGGCGTCATCAAGTCGCTCACTCAAGGCACACCAGATGTTCAAGAATCTACCGTAAGAGAATACTTTCTCCCCAATGCCTCATTCACACATCCATTCTGCCATGTCCCGTCTATATCCAAAGGCCAAGTCCCCCTTGCAGGCGGTCTCGAGTCCATCCAATTGATCCTGGGTATTTACCGATGGTACCGCACTCTAAGTCCGCGCATTGACCTCCAGGTCGACTCAGCAGGTAAGCAGAATCGCCTAATAAACATCGACAAGTCTAATCGCCATCAGCATTCGACCAAAAGAGTGGCCTTCTTTACGTCTCTATCCACCAAACCTTTGCACTCTGGTTTGTTCCTCTTTACAAAGCACCTGTCCGACTCGTCTCTGTTCTGCAGCTCACCCAACTATCGCCCGAGTCATCCTCAGACGAGGACGAAGCACACGAGGACACAAGTCTCCGTCGACAGAACCCAAAGTACTACATTGCTAGCCAAGAGGATTTGTATCCGGTAACCGACTGCATTCAATTCTTGTGCCCGGGTCTAGGTCCCTTCTTGTGGAGAATTTGGCAACTCTACAGCACTTGGCTGTGCTTTATGGGGTCTTTGTTGTTCTTGCCTGTTTACTTTCTTCTCAATGGAACTTCTTCAAAGACGAAAAGGAAAATGCCCAAGTTTTAGCTTGGGTTTACTTGGCGTTTTGGTAAGGGTTGTAGGAACGATGGGATGTGCCTTCTGACACGACTAATGATGGCGTCTTGAGATATTGCCATGTTTTATATAAAGCTATGAGGAAATCTAGGCGCTGCTATCCTATGATGATTTCGAAGGTGCACGAGTTTGGGCGTGACAAATTGATATAGATTCTTGTAATAGACATACGTTTGATACTTCCAAGAGGAAAATTCTGTAATGCAGATACCGCATGAGGTATGTGTCAGTTCGTGCGGCTTCCAGAGTCAACTTCTACCCGAAGAAAACGAAGTGAATAATTATGATCCAAGTGAGGCATTTGGCTGGTTTCCAGCCAACGATAACATTCTTCTTTCGCATCTTGTAACCCTCTTCTATCCAAATCAAGTCGTGGCGTCAGGGTTGGCTGAGAGACACAAATTGGTACAAAGGTCTTATCTGCCATGCAAGACACCAGTACTGGCGTCACGCATATTCACATTTTATCAATGAAACTTGCGTGGGCTGAATGTCCTAAGTAATCGAGGTTTCACAGTCACTCTCATTCCAGGCTAAACTTGCGATGTTGGCACTAAGAAATGCGGCACTTAGTCTGGGGAGGTTGAACCGGTCTGTCAACGGGAAAGCGAATCCAGGGTGGAAGATGGGATGACCAACGAGTAAGCACCAGCCTTCTGCTAATTTCTATGTCTTCTCAGATATGGTAGCAGTGATAATAAGTAGTGCTAATGCTGAAAAAAAAAAAAAAAAAAGGGCTCGAGGTTGCCCAACTAGCTACAGACAAAAGAAACGCCCTGAAATTTATATAGATCCCAATAACAAAGACTTAGTACAGTAACGTGCAAGAATTCGAGTAGAATGAGATGACATTTAAACTGGATTGTGGTCAGATGCCCACGGTATATAGATATGTTCTTAAAGCCATGAGTTCGTAAATTGCAATGGATCATCATGATCAACATTGATCCTGTGTGATAGTAGTACATATAGTAAGTAGTGTAAAAATATCGCTATCCGCCCATTTTTAAGAAATCTATTCGTAAAATGCTCGCAAAGTGTGAAATTGGCCAGTGCCAATAATTCTTTCTCCGGAACGTCATATAAACCAAGGCGCCTCGTAGTCCTTGAGTTGTAATCGAAGGGGTTCGTTCTTGGTATCCATGTCGAACTTGGCGACAATATACCGTCCCTGAAGCGTCTTTGGAATGCTCTGTATAGAGCGACACGGGGATTGTTTTCGTTTTGAGTAAGATTCTTTGAGTGTCCAACTCTTGAAGTAGTTCTCGTCCTATATGGCTTGACCGTAGGTGACGACTGTTTCCCTGCTGACATCGATGCCGTTGACGCTAGAACTGCGTTGGATGCTGAAACTGACCACAGCTGGCTCTGGTTTCTGAGTCGAAGGCTGTGACCGATCTCCCAAACTGTCAAGGCTATCGGTATCTTGTCTTGATTCATCCGAATCTTCAGTCAGACCCCGCTCAGGATCCCTACACCATAAACGACTCTCGTCATCCTGATTGCCAGATATCTTTCTGTGAGACATCTCGTATGAGCCGCCGCTGAGGTTTTGGTCACCGTCTCTCTTCTCCTGATTGTTCGAGGTGGTGTTCCTGGTGCCCTTGTTTGAAGAACGAACTCGGGAATGTATGAGAAAGGGGATGTAGCGCTTGAAGAAGGGCTTGAGAGCAGGGATAGAGACAACGACGATACTGAGGTTGACCTCGATGAAGCTCAAGACAACTTGCGGCGGGAGTTTCCAGGTGTAGTCGAGGCTTTTGAGCATGGGAAGCGTGATGGTAAGTCGTCTGATGGTAACCCCGATGATGGAGCCTCCAGTTGCAAAGAGAAACGCGAGTCCGAGCTTTTGACGTCGGGGAACCTGCAGAGGCTTAACCATTCGGAAGGGGATCACCATGATGAAGGTATCGACGACAACACTGCAGACAATAAGATATATAACGAGAATACTCAGATCAAAGCACTTGTCCTGCTGAAGGGGATCCCAGCCCGCTGAAATAGGCCAGCATCGGAAGATGACGAGCAGGACATAGGTTAAGCTATAGGTGCACACCAGAGCTATGCAGAAGTAGACGGCTCGACGGATGAATTTGTCGGGCGAGATTCGGAGATAAAAGGCGAGAACTGAGATTTTTGCGAGACTGATGCTGGCGCAGTAAATGAGGTTCGACGCGGTACTGAACTGCCAGAACTTGGGAACATATGTCTCTATGGCGATGTCCCAGGTGTGGTTTCCAAGACCGAGTTTTTGAACTGCTGACCGTTAGACAAAGAGAATATTCACTCCGTTGAAAACCCAAGTTCCACGTACGATGTAGTGTGACAGCGAGAAAGCCAAAAGAGAAAAAGAGGCTGGCTAAGCATAGATCTGTCTGAGTTAGCATTTGATCATAATTTACATTCCCAGGTAGCGACGGATATATATAAAGACATACAGTCATCAGTACCCAACGAACTCTTGACCACAAACCTCCTCGTGAGGATTCGAAGAATGACGATGATCAACGCAATGCCAGTGGTCGCAGCTCCGGCTGGGATAATAGCACCGGCGCTGCTGGGAGGATTCTCCGTGTGCCTGACATAGCCTGGTAGTGGTTCCATGAGATATATCGGAGGTTCCATGGGAATCGGAAAGGGAAAGTGAGAAGTCATGGTGACGGACAAGGTCTTTATATCTTCTTGAAGAATTTCAAGTAGGTCGACGCCAAGAGATATATATGGAGAGGTAAAAAGTAAAGCGGTTGAAACCGTGACGCCTGCAACCTGTATTTAATATAAATAAATGAATAAGACATGCAGTAGCACGAATCGCAATGATGGAAGGTAACAAGATGTTCGGGGTGTGCAGAGCAACTTATATCTTGGACAAGGAGCTAGGTTGTAAAGAATGACAAGGGACGACACTTTCTTTCCAACTCCACCATAGCACAGATTCATGCAGGAAAAGTCTACAAGTAATCCATAGTACTGGGATTCTGTCTTTCCGTCTATTTCCTTTCTTGAACGTGGTCTTCGTTCTGTCACAATGCATAAGGATATGGACAAACATCTCCAGTGAGTCCCAACCAAGATGGATAATCATCCGACTCCTGGGGCATTCACGAAGAAAGAAAAAGTGACATCTCACTTACAATAGAGGAAAACATTCCGTAGAGGCAAAGTTAAAAAAGAAATTCAAGAGGCGCATCTTTTTTGCTTTTGCGAAGTCTTTTCCCACTCCCTTTGTGCAGTTGCCATTAGTATAGACTAACGTTTGATATTGTAACCCTGGCTGCAACAACCCCTGCTCTCGCTCTCAGAGACCCCAGTCAAGGAAAAAGAAAACGGAGTCTATTAGACGTGGCATGGGGATGTGATGGGGTAAAAAGTTAGACAGAGCAAATATCGACTGCTCGTGAAGTCAACCTTCGGCTTGTTCTGTATGCATGAAGAAACCTTTGTTTTTTCTTTAGGGTAGATCATTCTGCTGTGGGCTGGCCTCGATAGACCCGTAAAGAACGCCATGGCTTGAAGATTCGGAACCAAGAACCAATGTGGAAGTAAAAATGAATGGCCTCATTTTTCTACAGTATGGAGTGAGCCAATCGGGGCAATGCATGTCTCACCGGTATGTTTCTTCAGCCCGGTATTGAAATGTCACTGCAATTATAACAAGCGACCAGCTATAGACTCACCAAGAGCAGATAACCAAAAGCTAGACTATACTTGAGGTTGCACCTGTACTAGCCAGGGCAGAGTCTTAGTTTGTGATGCATCACGGTAGTCAGTGGCCTGTCTACTCTACTTGACAGGTCAAGACAGGGGTTGAGGGTTCTTGCGCAGGATCTTCCTCTTGGTGGATAAGATCAGGACAATAATACTACCTCGTCTAATCAGTCAAAGGAACTCTGTACAATCTTTGGAATCGCGTAAGAGAAAAAAAGACTGATAATATTGGAATGCTTGGTACATGCAGACTGAATGCATTCGCTGGTGTTGTTTCTTTTTGTGTACTCACCAATGGATATATATGTCTTTATAGACCCCCCATGTAGATAACACCATCCATTGCCTTGGAAGTAAGTTACCATAATCAGAAAGTATATATTAATGAACTACGTAGTTTGGGTTTGAGGTTTACTGCCAAGAACCCTTAATGTGTCCCGAGTAGGTTAAATTAAAGCTGAGATAAGTTCGGACGAAAAGACGGCCGATCTAGACATTTGTTTCGCCACCAGCATAAATCACCTCTTCTGTCAATAATATTTTTTTTCAACTGCTATGATAGTTGATCAGTCGATAATAACTCCCCGTTCTTGCATCTCTAGATGCATCTCAAGTCTTTCGGCTTACAGTTCCCAAATTCGTATGTTAGTGATCTCTGCGTCAGCCTTTTCTTTTTTCTTTTTTTTCCTTTCTCAGCAAGGGTGCTTTTCTTTTGTATGTACTAGTTTCAAATACCCCTGTTCATGATCTAGATGCATTGACACACGCGATCTTCAATGGCTCTTGACCACGGACAGTACATATGGCAGTGTATAGTATTAGTATGTATTTATTAAGTGCTTACTTTCCTCGAACGTCGTCCTATATTGTGTTCCTGGCTTGCATGCATGGCTTGATCTGTCTTTCCTTGACTGTCAGCCTTAGCTTATCTCGATCGCGACGGCAGTGGACTGGGAATAATAGGTGTTGGTTTACCTCGCTTTTGCTTAGCCACTTTATCTACCGGACCTATCAAAACTCCTTCGATGCCGTAAATCGTCTATATGCAAGCATATATTCTACTTCGAAACGTCATTGTTCGCGGTCAGATCTTTTCAACAAAACGATACAAAAAGAACTCGCCTTATAGTAGTCAATCCTTTGGGAGAAAGTAGCGACTGTTGCCCCGAAGGACTATATTTTTCCATCAAGGCGACACCGACTATTCGACCAGGTACGCGATACACAACTACCATGGCAGTTGTCTCTGCGAGAAAACTTTAGCCAGGGTCATGTAGACTGGAGCAGGAAATGGATCAGGCCATGCCCTGGAAGGCAGAGGTTTTGGAACTACTGTATGGTGGAAATGATAAAAAGCAAAAAGAACATCCCATCCATGAATATTGTAGTTTACATGTTGTGAAGCTCGAATGACCTACGATTTATGGTACTCTATTGTACAGTCACAGCATGTCTCAGCACTTCTATGCGCATTGAGGCTTATGTTACACCACACCACATACCGGTTTTATATATTTTGTCTTTGCTGTTTAGCTCACGTTTCTTTGAATGATCACCTGGAAAGATATCATTCTTTAATCACGTCCAACCCTTTTCAACCTCAGATCAGTGGAGTAGTAGAGGAACAAGCGCAGATCAAACCGTTACGGCCCGTACATAGTTCCCTGTGCCTGAGCACCAACAATCCCTGCCAAAGTCCGTTGTGGAGAAAAGTCTAGCCTTGTCCATTATATTCCTCTTTCAGAAGTCAACACCAGGTAAGTAGGGCTCGATGCTTTGACATAACTCGGCCGAGGGATGACATCCTCTCCGCCTGTACCTCGTTAAGGACAGAATAAGTTGCTTTGTTTTCTTCTGACCTTGCCAACTCGAGACAGGTCAAACTCCAGTGACACACACTCTCTCTGTATGTCAAACTCTGCTTTCACTCTCGTGAACAAAAAAGAAAATATGCCCAGTCATATTTCCCATGCTCTGCTTACCCACTTTCTTCGCAAGTATGTCTTGACAAGGAAACCCCTGCCAGGGAAATGCCGCGGATACTATCCACTCTGATTATCAGATATCTGAATTCTTTTGAGTTTACTATCATACTTCAAAACCGTTAATATATCCAGTTCTGCCCTTGGTACGTCGTACAAAGTTGAATGCCATATGCACGATCGAATCTGGATATCAGAACCGTTGCGATCGACTGCATGGGGAGTTGAGCTTGCCAAGCTGGATGGATTGGAGGCGAAATACGCTTACGTTGGCATGTGGAGTTGCATAAAGGACAAGAACACCAAAGGCTGGTGATATGCCCGGAGAAAAAGACGCGAGTCGTTATAACATGCTTGCCTCGACGAACTTTTGTAAGCCTGGCCTTTTTGATATGTGAAATCTGCTTGCTGGGTAACATTCAACTTCGCCGAGCTAGTCAGCCTCTTGACATGGCAATAGCCTATCAAGTGACCATGGCACTTTCGACCATGATGAACTTACCAAATAATTGTATCTCTTATACCATTCTCAGTCAACTAGTCCGTTGCCACAAAGGCTTGTATTCGAGGAATTCGAATTCGCGCGGCCCACTTGCTCAGGTAAGAGTCGCTCGCTGGTGGAGAAACCGACGACAAGTCAGTTGATATGTCATGTTTCAGCTTCGACTGCTTTTTCAGCATTGTTGCGTAGACATCCGTGGCAGATGGAGAACCTCACGAACGTGTTCACGCTCTGACAGCGCCACTAAAGAAACTACCAGGATGGATTACGAACCCTTTAGCGTGTTTGTTGGGTCAAAACCAGGAATAGGAGAACCGTTGAGATCTTGCATATCAAACCGGGGGCCTCACCACCAGATCAACTTGACTCATGTTTTGCCTCTAGACCATAATCAGACTACAACTCAGCACGGTCGTGGACGAAGCTCGTGCGCCTCGGCCATGCAGTCTGCAATGCGTTAACTCGTGATAACTCTAAAACTCAAAGTTTGGAATCCAATGTCTTGATGTAACGCCCCTGTTCTCTGGAGTATTAATATTACATCCACTGCTAATGTACAGTGTTCATCATATATCCCATTCGCTTTAGTCTACCGAGCTCACTCTCACATGTAACACGCAACATATAGTATAATCAGTCGTAACGCATCATGCTTTCCGTCATTTATACCATCCGTCTTATCCGTGGTCAACGCTGGCCATCTCGTCGATCATATAACGTAATCCCACGCAGCTACTCCTTGGCTTCAAAAGTAAATCCCAGAGTTCCGGTTAAGAAGGTCCAGTTTAGACATCTTCTGTTCCTACTGCCTCGTAACCTCCGCGATCTCGTCGGCCCGTCAACGTCATCAAACTTGGACTCTCATACATGGCGGTATAATCGACTTTCTCGCCACCAAGTACAGCAGATCCGTTCTCTCGCTGGCCAAAGATAGGGGCAGGATCACACCAGAAGTCTTTGCAGTTGGTGATGCAGCCCTTGCTGTAAGGGTTCTTCTTCTTGCGCTTGTTCTTGCCAGACACGGCACCACGTCCAGTAATAGTCTCGATGAATGGGTCGACACCAAGCGTACGACTCAATGACTTGAGCATGCCACCCTTATGCTTGTGAGAGTGAGCAGCAGGGGGTGCTGCGGCTGCCAGAGACGGGTGGTTGGGGTCAAGAGGCGCGCCAGTAGATGTGAGAGCAGTGATGTTGGTGCCATCACGAATTCCAAACATGTTCTCATATGTAGTCATGGCCCGGGCGACCTGGACGAACTGAGTGAACAAAAGCATGGTAACCCAAAGCAGTTGCAGCGTGATCCAAATAGCCAGGATTGAAGTGTATGAGTCGGCGTTGATATACTTGCAAAGGGTAGGGCTAAGGACATTGCAGGTTTCCGAAGCATTCTTGCTAATGGTGTCAAAGTCTGCAAAAGAATATTAGCAACTTCTTTCATAGACCTGATGGCTCGAAACAGCTCACAGTAGTACAACAAGAAGTCGTATGAGACGATACCCAGCGTGAGTGAAATAAGGTAGAAAAAGAAGTGTCGATGGTTGTTGATACCAACACAGTTGTAGACCCAGGGGCAGTGGCTAGATAGGTCAGTATATGGCATGAATCGGAGATTCAACTACTTACTGATCATGTTTCGCAACGCATCGCTGGCAGCGGCGGCAATGCTTGCTTCGGAGAGGCGTTTGAATCATGCAAGTAACGCAAAAGTTGGTCTCATCGTATTTCCATTGGGCAAGAAGCTCGTCGATGACGGCCTTTTGCTCAGCAATACCATTCATCTTTGGAACAAAACCAGGATCGTATCTCATGCTAGCAATGTAGAAATACACTGTAAAGCCGAAGAAGATTGCAAAAAGGAGGTTGAGTAAGCCGTGACCATGGCCCTCGCTTGCGCCGAGTGTTGTCGCGAAGAGGATTGTCGTCAACCAGTTCACACCCGTCCAGAAAAGGGTTGCGGCAAAGATCCCAGTTAACCAAGGCTATTAAGCGTTAGCAGCCATTTGCTATGGGCAGGTTCGTCATCACATACAGTCTTGTGGAAATGTCGCATATCTGAAGGCGCATACTCCAGCACTTGCTGAGCGACCCACTGGATACCATAAACAGCAGCCAGTCCAAGAGGCACGCCAATGTACACAGGCGCACTCGACATAACCACCAGCATAGCCCATACCAAAACAAACGGCCAAATGAACAAAAACCTGGTAACAAAAGTCCTCTTGTCCTTCAAAAAATAGCTAGCACCAGGCCAAGGAGGCACCGCGGGATGGCCGTCTTCGTTGAAACCGCATTCCCTTAGCGCCCGGTGCCAAGGGACTTCCGTGTTGAGCTCGTTGGCTGTGACAGCAGGAGTCTTACCCGTCTGTGTCTTTGCAAATCGATCGGCACCGTATTCAATAAGTTTGAGGATACATCCAGGGCTTCCCTTGACGAGAGCCCAATGCAGCGCGGTGAAGCCTTGTTCATCGGTCGCATGAACGCTTGCGCCCCAGCGGAGAAACAGATCGACGCATTGAGGAAAGCCCTTGTAAGCAGACCACATCAATGCAGTGTGACCATAGGTGTCGAGGACGTCAACAGGAATTCCCTGGTGCAGAAGAAGTACGATAAGGAGGACGTTGCCGTTGAAAGTCGAGATGTGGAGGGTATTGTACCCTTGAGCATCGGTAATGAGAGGGTCGGCGCCATGCTGGAGAAGAAGGTTGACGGTATAGTAATGACATCGCTGAGCTGCCCACTGAAGTGGTGTTGCTACTGATTCTCCGCCTTTTCTATTAATTTCGGCGCCGTGTTCGATCAAGAATTTGCACATCGCATATTGATTGTTAATCGCCGCCCACTGCAAAAATTCGTCAGCTCAACCTCGTCTCGTGGGCGCATCACTAGGGACTCACATGTAAGGGCGTGATACCCTCGTCGTCGTGATAGGTCGCATCATACTCGCCCGACTCAAAGAGCTTCTCCATGGCCGGTACATCTCCTATTCGCGCCACCTGCATAATATCATCCTCCTGATGCTGGACATCTCCTGGCAGACTGCCCATCTCGACCTCGCTATTCAGCTTGGGCGTAGCAGCGTTCGCCTTTCCGGACATCTGAATGGGGGCGGCCGATCCGCCTGCAGTACTGGTGGTGTTTATACTCGCCATGGCAATTGTGCCCATAGGCTAGGGCTTCGCTTCGTACGGTGCAAGATGTAGCTTATTTCACGTGGAGAGAAGTTCGATAGGGGAGAATAAAAGATGATAGAAAAAGGGTAGGTTTATTCGTACAAGGTAAACATTATCAATCAGGTCATTGAGCGAGAAAAGAGAAATAGCGAACAAGAGAAGGGGAAAAAAACTGCACGTCGAAATAAACTGGCCTTGGCTGAGACTTGGCTGAATTTTGAAGGAGACGGGACAGCGCGTGGAGTAGGCCTACGTATTACTATTACTTGGATGGAAGCCGTGATGCCGAGCGCGGCTGAGCTTAGACCCTCCTCTTCCCCTTATGGGGAAAGCCGTCCGCCTCGAACATGCCGGGCCTGCCATTTAATTGCCATTCAGCCCCAGGGTAACAGAAAAGCTGACCTCTAAGCTTTAGGATGCTAAAATAAATGAATCAACAAACCATTTTAAACTCGACAAAGATGACCCGCTAATTATGTCTTGTATGCTCCACTCAGCCAAGTTTTCTAATCCCCTAAGGCCATTCGACCCAGGGTCCTTTCTGTGGCTGATTACGTCCCCATCTCCCCCTTATCTCTTTTTGATTTGATAAAGTGGCTCTTTATCTTTGTTGGCCATTGGTCACAACGTATTTGGTCCTCTGTAATCCTCTGTGGCTGAGGCTGATCGAAGTGGGGATGCCGGTCTAGGAGCTCTCCGGTGGGCTGGCCAGATATTCGTCTTTCACAGCTTCCACCAATTTGACATCAAACGTTTTTGTTTGCAAGCTGTCAACGTCATTTGAGTGATCCCGAGTGCATTAACGACCTCGAGGTCATAAATAAACCTCAAAGGCCCTGTCCTCTCCCTTGCATCGGCTCTCCCGGCTTTGATACCCTGTCGCGACAACTACAGGCGCCAATTGGTGCCGCACTTCCGTCCACCATGGCCAACTTTATCGAGACCGTTGAGGCTATCATGACGCCCTCGCTCACAACGATCATCATTGGCGCAATCATCATTATCGGTGCTCCCATCATTCTTCACCTCATCCTCTCGTCGTCGAAGACATATACCGTCCCTCCCAGCGTTCTTCTCGTCGGTCCTGCAAACGCTGGCAAAACGTCACTCCTTACGCTTTTTGAGCGCGGCGCTACTGGTACCGAGACGCACACTTCCCAGGTGTCGCACGATGTCGAGCTCAACGCTTCCACCGATTCGGAACACAAACATTCCTACCGCAACCACGATGTCCATGACGGTACTTACACCAAGTTCCTGCTCATCGATACCCCCGGGCATGGAAAGCTGCGAAACGTGGCTGTGGGCAAGCTGAACCGCACCGAGAAGCTCAAGGCTGTCGTTTTCGTGGTGGATGCTGCTGCTATTGGAGAGCCCGAGGTCCTTGCGCCCACTGCTGCCTACCTCTACGACGTCCTGCTGTTTCTACAAAAGCGCGCTACCAACGCAAAGTCCAAGATCTCGACCCCTATTCTCATCGCCGCCAACAAGATGGACCTCTTTACTGCGCTGCCATCGACCCTTGTCAAAACCAACCTGGAGGCTGAGCTGACCAGAATTCGTGCTTCACGAAGCAAGGGACTACTGGACTCGGGCGTTGGAACTGACGATATTGGTTCAGAGGAGCAGGATTCTTGGCTGGGCGAGTATGGTTCTCCCAAGTTTACCTTCAGTCAGCTTCAGGAATTCGATATCGACGTCGACGTCCTCCCTGGAAACGTGACTGGCGATGGTCCAGGTGCAGATAAGTGGTGGTGGTGGATCGCTCAGCGGATATAAATGGCCCGAAATAATCAGCTTTCACAGATTGGAGGATTAAACTGGATGACAAAATTATATTAATGACATTTTTTAATTTACGCAGCTGATTCCCGTCGCAAATGCCATGTAGATGTTGAGTCTACCGCCCAAAAATGCAGTCTATCAAACAAACTTATCCACCCAAATCATTCCCTCTCTTTTTCTAATGGTATCCTGGAACGCCAGACGTGAATGTCGTTGAAAACATGAGTACTCGTTCCCACCTCTTGCGAGGCTCTTCCTTTTCCTCCTTCTCTACAGCTTCTTGTTGATCATCCATGTGAGGAGATCAACCTTTGTGACAACAGCAATGGGCTTGGACAGTGACTTGGAGCCGTCAGACTTCTCGGTAACAACGGCGGCACTGTTCCACTCAAAGAACTTGCTGAGGGTGGTGAGGGGTGTGTCCTTTGTGATCTCGACAAACTGCCTGCGCTTGCCGGGGTTGACGGGAGAGGCGATCTCGCGAGGGTCAGTGACAATCTCGTCGAGACGGGCGAAATCGAACATGACCTCTGAGATGGGGCTCTGGGCTGTGGCGCGGCCGCTGGAGATGTAGCTCAGAAGGTTACCCAGGGTGACGAGACCAACGAGCTTGTTGCCACTGGCAGAAAGGACGGGGAGCTGATCGAAGCCCTTGTCGCGCATGGTCTCGATAGCTTCGGAGCAGGTGGCAGTAGCACCGACGGATGTGACGGGCTTCAGGCGCAGAGAAGCAATGGTAGCGCCTTCGTAGGGGTCGGAGCTCTTCTTCTCGCCGTTACCTTTGACAGCAGACTCGATACCGTTCACGGGGAGGAGGTTGTTGGCGGCGAGCCAGTCGTCGTCGGCGAACTTGGAGAGGTAGCTTCGAATGCTGTCGGGCAGGACAACAACGACAACATCGCCCTTCTTGAAGCCGTACTCCTTGACGGCGAGGAGCATAGCGGCCATGGCAGAACCAGAGCTGCCACCAACAAGCAAACCCTCCTCAGAGATCAGTCGACGAGCAAGGTGGAAAGACTGTCGGTCATCGGTCTTGTACCACTTGTCGACAATGTGCTGGTCGAGAACATCGGGGATGAAGTCGTATCCAATACCCTCCACCTTGTAACCTTCATTGACGCGCTCCTGGTTCAAGAGCTCGGGCAGAGCAAGGATACTGCCGTGGGGATCGGCAGCGATGACCTTGATGTCCTGGTTGTGCTTCTTGAGACCACGAGCAATACCAGTGATGGTACCTCCGGTACCAGCACCGGCGACAAGAGCGGTGATTTGCCCGCCAGTCTGCTCCCAGATCTCCTGGGCGGTGCCAAACTCGTGAGCGTTGGGGTTGTCCTTGTTGCTGTACTGATCGAGGATGTGGGCGTTAGGAAGCTCCTTTTCGAGACGTCGAGCAACACCGATGTGAGACTCGGGGGCGTCCCAAGCAGCCTGTGTAGGAGTACGGATGATGGTGGCGCCAAGAGCACGGAGGACAGAAACCTTTTCGGCCGACATTTTCTCGGGAAGAGTGATGATGGTCTTGTAGCCCTTGATAGCACCGACAAGAGCCAGACCAATACCACTATTCAAACACAGTCAGCATGGATCTTTGATTCTGAATCAGTAGTGATCTTACGTGTTTCCACTGGTGGGCTCGATCAGAGTATCACCAGGCTTAATTCTGCCGCTCTTCTCAGCCTCCTCAATCATGCGCAGGGCGATTCTATCCTTGACGCTACCGCCAGCGCTGAAAAGCTCGGGCTTGACGTAGACATCGCACTCGATACCCAGCGACTGAGGAATCTTGTTAAGTCGCACAAGAGGGGTGTTGCCGATAAGTTCTGTCGCAGAATGGACGGTAGCAGGGCGTGGCAAAACGTGGGGGACCTGAGACGCCATTTTTGCTGAATTTCTAGCGTGTATAATATAAAAAGAAGGTAGGGAAAAAAGAAAAGGAAGGGAAAAAAAGAAATTCTCATACGAGAGAGAAGATGACCACTTAATTAAATAAAGCACGCCACGAGACAAAACATTTGTTTGCCCGTGGCGGGGCGGTATGACAGACAGAAACTCTCCAAAGACCAAAACTCTGCCCCGCCAATGCCGAGATTATCCTGCGAAACCCGTTCTAGAACCGCTTTAGAAAAGTGCGGATTTGGTAGGCGGTGAGTACCCTGTGGGTTGCTTATCTGAGCAAAAACCGTTTGATCTACCCGGTAGTATCACCATCAATGTCTAAAGTTAGACTATTAAGCTTAAACGGTGATCTAAGCCATTCATCCACTTGTATATTTTAAGACGTGATCAATTAATGAGGATCAACGAATTGAATAAGTTAACCCCAAGGTTGGGGGAGTCCTGCTCCATATGTGGTGAACTATACTTAGGCAATGTTCTCAATAGTACTCGATTGAGCTAATCGCGTACGACCATGACAATTAATGACTTTTGCATATACGCATGGAGGACTCTGCAATTTTATCTCACCATATTGAGTGAACATCACGACATGCGGTTTGCATATAACATCATTAATGATGAGACGCCTTGTCTCTCGGCCATTTACCTCCTTCAATCTCCATCATCTCATCCACAGTCTATTAGCTCCAGCAAGCGGATAACCCTACATAGTAGCTCTTTTCAAAAGTCCTCGACCACTTTACAATAGTTCCTTGACTCCCTTCCACCAACATCGCTCGAACCTATCACCATCGCCCCGGTCCTGGCTTCACCCCCGCATTCGTTCGCGCTCCCTTGTACATCTTATCTTGTCGTGCTTCTTAAGCTGGTTTATCGGTGCCCGCTACGACATGGGTTGTGAGCACCAGTCGATGCCAAGACTTTTGACTGTTACGACCTGCCATTTTCGCGTCTTCTGCCGATAGGCTAGCAGGTGTCTCTATTTTATTATAACCCACCTGGCTAGACAGATGCTGGAATTGCCTCTTGGGGCAAAATATGTTGAGTGATTGGTGGTTGCAATTCGTGCAGCCCGGGTTTAAAACTGTCATGTTTCTTTCCTATATAATGGAGGATCTGTCGCATTGTTTGGTTCATCCCCGGCCTTGTCCTCATCTTCGTGATCAGACACACTGTAACTCAATTGGAGCATCATGAAGTTCTTCAACGCCTTGCTCTACGGAGCTCTCTTCTTTTCAGAGGTGTCAGCTACCAAGAAGCTGACAGCCAGTCAAGTCGAAGGCGACATTAAAAAGTCAAAGTAAATAAAACCTATCTTGTTCAATTGCCAGCCGACTTTAACAATCACAGGCTTCGAAAAACCCTCGTGGATCTCAACAGTATTGGAAAGAAGCACGGCGGTAACCGAGCTTTCGGTCTGCCCGGCTACAAGGCTTCCGTCGACTACATCTCCAAGGAGCTCAGCAAGCACAAGAGATACCTCGACACTCACATCCAGCCCTTCAACTACACCTTTGAGCAGACAAGGGATATTCAGGTGCGAGGCCCTGATGGCGAGGATGTCTATGTCATTACTCTCATCTACAATGTGGGCACGCCCAAAGGTGGTGTGACTGCTCCTCTCGCCCTTGTGCCAATTGACGATGAGCGCGGATCTGGATGTTTCGCGGACCAGTGGGAGGATGTCGATGCCAAGGATAAACTCGTTCTCGTCAAGCGTGGCTCATGTGCCATTTCGGATAAGCTCAAGTTAGCAAAGAAGGCCGGTGCTCGCGGTGTTCTTCTCGTTCACAACGCTCCTGGAGAGGGTATCACGAGTGCTACCCTCAGCTCTGAGAACCTTGGACTTATCGTGCCCGTTGGTGTTATTCCTCTCGAGGTCGGCACTGCTTGGAGAGAGCGTATCGAAGGTGGGGAGACGCTCGAGGTCACTCTGCTGGTGGACTCGTTCTACGAGACTCGAGAGACATGGAACATCATCTCTGAGACGAAGCAGGGCGACCCTAACAATGTTGTCATGATGGGTGCTCACCTTGACAGTGTCCAAGAGGGTCCGGGTATTAATGACGATGGCAGTGGAACGGCTGGTATCCTTGAGATTGCCAAATCTTTCGCAAAGTACACTGGCTACAAGAACAAGGTCCGCTTTGCTTGGTGGGGTGCCGAAGAGTGAGTAAACCGGTAGCTCAGATACATACGGTTGACTAACATATATATAGGAGTGGTCTCGCTGGCTCTTACTACTATGGCGAGCAATTGACTGAGGAGGAAGCCGACAGCATTCGATTCTACTTCAACTATGACATGATCGGTTCTCCTAAGCCCAAGTACTGGGTCCAGGCCAGCAAGCCCGCCGACAGGATTGGTGGAGATATCCTCGCTGCCTGGCTGCGTAAGAAGGGCAAGACCGTCGAGTGGGAGTAAGTGCCAGCACCTCGATACCCTTAAACACTATACTTATAAACAAAACAGGGAGTTTGGCGAGTCTTCCGATTACGCTGCTTTCATCGCCCTCGGCATCCCTTCATCCGGCATCTTCACCGGCGCCGACGAAGAGACCGATCCATGCTACCACTTGGCCTGCGACACCATCGACAACGTCCACTGGGATGCTCTCACGCTCAACACCAAGACTGCTGGTCGCGCTGCTGCTCAGTTTGCGCTCAGCCTGGATGGTGTTCCTGCGCGTGACAAGACTACTCCCAACCCTAAGAACAAGAGAGCTATTGCTGCGCGCTTTGAGCAGTGGCAGAAGAAGAAGACGCTAGCTAGCAACTCGCACAAGTGTAACCACAAGACGAAGGAGGTTGTTTAGATGTGATGCATTCGGAAGTCATGGTGCTGTGGCGGGAAGGTTGAAATGAGTGATGATGAGATGAGATGATGATGAATGTTCGAGTATATAGTAGATGTACATGTTTGAATATTATTTGTGTGACTATTAAAGTACCTCTCCATCAATAGTTTCATAACTCACAAAGGGAAATGCTCGCTCATTCGCTCATATCATCGTACAGCCGCACGCCTGATTCAAAGATCCATTTGCTTTCTCGACCTAGTTTCTCACATTTTTCTAACACCACTCCTGTCCGCGTTTATCGTAATTCGTGCATTTTGAGTGACGATGAAATAGGAAGACATCATCTTCCAATCTATCGCCAATATGTTCGAGGTGGATTCTCTGGCCGTCTAGGATTAGGAATGGGTATCGCCCTATAAGTGGGAAACTTTGGTCCTCCAGGGATCTGCTCCCTCTGCGCCGTTGGAGGCGGATACTGTACAGGTGTAGGCCGACTGATAGGAACAGGCACAGGTCTGGTCCAATTCTCATGCGGCATCACAACGGACCAGTCATCCTCAGAACCCGAGTAGCTGCGGTAACTCCTCCGACTCTTGGCCTGTTTTTTTGGTCGACGACAGCAGCATATCACAACAAAGGCGAGAATAAATAATCCAACAACAACTCCAACAATAGCCCCGATTTGAGCGCCGTTGAGGCCATCGCCACTGTGCTGGGATGTGACAGCGACGGGCCGGTCCGTGGCTGCAGCCGAAACCACGCCTAGTGTGACGTGTGTGGTGTAAGTTGTGGATGGGAGTTCAACCGTCTGCGTTATGACTTGCGCCTCTTGGCGGATGATGATCATGCGGGGAACGACCATGGTGAGACAAAGAGAGTAAACGAAAAAGTGAAGGTATTCACAAAAGTGCAAAAAGAAAAAGTAAAAACTTCGGGGGCCGTAAAGCCTTATTAGAGAGTGAGAAACAAGAAACTTAAGCCGCACCTCCTGTCTCACAAGATAGGCAACCATTCTGCGAGACATGTTGTCTGCTGATGCTGTTTGGGTCCCACGGTAGAAACGATTATGCCCACAGCCCTTTGAGATGGCCCCCCAAACTTGTCTACACCCGGACTGGAAATTACAAGATGCTGTATGAGCTTACTAACTAAGTTGGTCGAGAAAAGACTCTCGATGTAACTGTATCTGTATGCGTTGAATGGTCAGTTGGTCGATGTTGACCAATAGTAAGAAGGAGAGTGTAGAAGAGGGGGGGGGGGATGTGATGCAGGTAAACTAGGCTGCCGAAGCTAATCCAGATGACTGCATCGATTCTGCCTTTTTCCTGCGTTATTTCATTTTCTTATATAACTGCCTTTGCTATCTGGTGGTTCGCAAATAATGTTGGCAGGCAGGTTTTCGTTGCGACTGACGAAATTGCTCAGCCTCTTTTGTTGTGATAACTGCATCTGTGGCAGGCATTAGTACTGAAGTACCGATAATAATAATATAACTGTAACTAATTGTGGTACCTAGACAAATAGGTAACAATAAAATAGAGATATTAGAGGAGACTTATAGAAATATCTAGTCAGGAGATATTCTTAATTAGCCTAAAGATTTATATTGCTATCTTAATTTTTATATAGCGATAGAGCTTTAGTATCTCGATTTTATTATAACCTACCTGCCAGGTTAAGAATATCAGGCTTAGAAAAAGGAAGAGAGAAAACTACTGAATAATACATACTACTAACTGGATACCCTACCTTACCCCTATGCATTCTTTCGAGCTCTGGTAAAAAAAGACAAGTAGCATCTAGGCTGACTCGGTAGATAAGCGATACCGATGACTCAGTTTTTGATAAGCTGATATGACGCGATTCTACTACTTCTCATGGGGTCCTCATTCTCGCATCGTGGAACCACAAAGTCTTGAAGATTGGGCGTGAAGACTCTAGCTTCGAGAAGCAAAACTCGGAAAGAAGCTATATAAGAACCACTTCCTCTTTGCATCCCCAAAGCTCACCTAAAAACCATATTTTACAAATGAAATCAAGGATGGGAAGATTGATATGTATAACTGATTCTGCATGTAACTCGGACTGAATATGCGCCACGGAGTGGTAAGATGCGACTGGCCTACAAGTTGAAGGCCGAGAGATCGAACTGCGACAGAACAAACTGGTATTACATCGAACTTTAATACTATCATCCATTAGATTGGGGTATAAACACACTAAACTCCCATCAATCAATTCAGAAACCCAAACACCAAACTACAGCACAACCTACTTACTCAAACCATCCGACTCAGGAGGTCCCTTATACACATGCCTCGCATGAACAACATACCAAACCGCCGATATCGCCATGAACCCGAAGAAGACAACAACAGCATAGTTCATCGTCACAGGATTAACAGGGATCGCAACAGGCATCGTAAACAGTACCATCTCAAAGCAAATCCACGCCAGAGCAAGGACATTAATAATCCAACCAAACTGATTCCCAAAAGTCCAGGGCGCCGTGTTGACGCCCGCGCGACGGGTGAGCATGGAGAGAAGAATAGGAAGGCCGTATGAAGCAGCTAGACCGATCACGCCCACAGCGATAAAAGCGTTAAAGGCGGAGCTGGAACCAAGGTAGATGAGACCGAGAAGCATTTCGATGACTGTGGTTAGGATTAGAGCCATGATGGGTGTGCCGTGGCGCTTGTCCACTTTGGACCATACCCTGGACAGGGGAATGGCTCTGTCACGCGCGAAAGCCCATGTTGTTCTTGAGGCGGCGACGGTGATGGAGATGGAGCAGAAGAGGGTGACGATAAGGACCAGAGCTGTTAGAGCTATGCCGCCGGCTTTGGTGCCCATGACTCGATGGAAGATCATGGGTAGGACTTGACCGAGTGGTGCAGCTAGGAGGTCTTCCAAAGGAGGGAGGGTTGCACAGATCGGGATGATCTACACTGGTAAGCCGACGGTAAGACAGCATCGGAATTATGTCGAGGCTTACAAAGAATAGTCCTGCAATGCAACCAACAGGTACGCAAAGCGCAAGGGCTCTAGGGAGCTTGACGGTAACATCACCGCATTCCTCAGCCATAGCTGTGATCATACCAATAGCAGAGAACCTGTAATCATGTAAGAACACCACGCTAAATACCATATTTACAGAGAGTAACTCACGTATAGGCCGAAGGCAAAGCACCAATCCAGAAGCCAAAGTTTCTCCATCCTGACAAGTTGGGATCAAAGTGTCCCTAGTCCGTTAGCACGTTTCTATACATCGGAAACTTTCGTACTCACAAGTGTGTAACTCGGTGAATGCCTCCCATCCTTTGCTTCGCTCGAGAGACAGACGCAGACGATAAAGATGGTAATAGCTGTAAAAGCAGCACAAAAGGTATCAACGGTGGGAAGAAACTTGTTTCCAAAAGCGACGATGAAGAAGGTCACGACGCAAAGACCGTAGAAAATCAGCACAAGCTTCCACGGCTGCCAGTTATAGTCAGGAAGGAAGATGCTAACACCGCCAGCAAGCAATGAAGCGAAGCCAAAGTTGACGGATAGTGTAATGGTCCAGTTGCCAACGAGCCACGTCCATCCCGTAATGAACGAAAGCACAGTTCTGTACTTGGGCGAAGCGATCTGGAAGGACCAGTAGTATGGACCTGCGGATGTAGGCCATCGAGCAGCGAGTTCACCGAGAGAGATAGCGATGCATTCATCGAGGATACAGACGATGATCCAGCCGAGAAACATGGACAGTTGACCACCGCCGTAGACTGAATTGATGAGGGGCGCGCCAAAACCGTAGGGGATCTATAAAGTTTAGTTTACTGCGACCCACACAGGCTGAAGACGAAACTCACAGCAGCAATTGCTAGCGACTGAAACAGCAAAGTGAACATGGAACGATTCCTCTGGAGTTCAGGCTTGTAGCCCAAAGCCGTGAGATCGGCAGCATCGCCATTGTGGGTGTGCTCCAAGTGTTTAGTATGATCAGAATGTTCATGGTCATGATCACTTCCTTTCTCAGAAGCTGGATTCATATTGACAGAGGAAGAATAAATCAGATACGATAAAGAGCAGAAGCCTGTCTGAGCTGTGAACGTCAGAATACGCGTCGATAAAACGCAGCGGCCGCATTGTATATAGATTGCTCCTGCCAATTAAACTTTGTGACATCTCCATCATAATGATAGCTATTTTAGAGCCGAAGGGCGACTCTGATATCACGAGCTCCCTAGTCGCTGCTAGCATAGCTCAAACGCCCCCCTTGCTTCTCAGGTAGGTAATAATAAAATAGAGACACTAAAGGTCTGTCGCGATAAGGATTAGGATAGTGATAAAAGTCTTTAGGTCAGTTTTAGAGAATATCTTGACTAGGTATTTTTGCAAACCTCCTCTGGTGTCTCTGTTTTATTGTTATCCACCTGCTTCCCCAGATTCTGGACGGGACGTTTTTTGCCTAGTGAGTGTTAGCTTGAACAGCTATCATAGGAGGTGTTACCCCGCGCTGAGTTATGGAACCAATTGATTATGCTAACAAGGGTTGGTGGGAATATCTGAGACGGTAACTCAACCCTGATTGGGAAAGGATTGGGTGAAAGATAGGCTAACGTGTTAGCGGCACATTGTTTGGCACGATGATAAAGGACAAAGATAAGGAACCTGGTGATCCATGGTGGTGTAACAACCTTGACGTATAACTGAAATGCATGTGTTACTATTATCTATGCCAGGAGGGGAAGTTTTATTGACCTTACCCGACATATCCGTGGTGAAGTAAAATACGCGCGTTGTTATCAGCCATGAAACAGTATGGGAATTAATTCTTGATTGAGGTGGGTATCTAGTCAAGCAAATTCAAACAAATTTGGCCCTTATCTTAGCCAAAGACAGTCTCGTACCTCAAATCCGCCATAGCATCTAGCCAATAAATCGACCCTGGCACTCTCTCACTATCATAGTAAGTCCAGACAGCCTGCAGTAACTGCCGCAGCACAATGATAGGACCGGCAGCTGGGCCATGATCAAACCCACGGGGCCTTTCGATGATGAACTCACGGGCCAGGTCCACGTCAAAGCTTTGTCAAAGTTGGACGTTTCCGGGATTGAATTGCTGGAAGCACTATCGTTGAATGACTGGTCGCAGTTGAAGCTTTGGTCGACTGGACATGGGATGTGATCAACCTCCTGGGTGTCGAGAATTGCTTCCAGATGGGCGGGTAACGTAACTGGTAGTAGTGTAGGAGAAGCAGTTGTAGTGCCATATGTATGAGAAGATAGACTTTTTGAGGAGATATTCCAGCATTGGAAGCGCAGCGATCTTGGACTGACACTGAGGCCGCAGAGATCAACTCGTTGAAACCTGGAGGGTCGGGATTGCTGTTCTTCCTGCGCCGCTCGCATTTAGTTGACCACTTGAGCGTCTCTTGGTAACCTGGGCAGGCAATGTCCCTCGCTAAACAATTGTGACAATTCGGTTTGGTTTCATCGCATTTGAGCTACAGGCACTATCAAATCCATCGCAAACGCAGGGTGAGAGGTAGAATCCACATACCCTCCTGCTCTTGCAAGCTTGACAGCTGGAGCGGGACTTGATTTGCCCTTTCATTTTGGATGTCGTGTAAAGAACGTCGTGAAAAGCTCCACAGTAGGTGTTGTTGAATTTGGAGAGATGTTCCGGGCGCTTGTCGCGAATGGGGAACTGTTAGCCGGCAAGTCCTGGAGGAATCTGGGGAAGGAGCATGACAAGAACGGTGTCGAGGATGGACTAAACTTTGGGAAGGTGCCGACGGCCAATAAGATTGGATGGCAGCCTTTCAAGATGATCAGCACCGGCTGGAGGCAATGAAGCTATACCAAAGTTAGAAAAAAGTCCCTGGTGCTATATTCGGGACTTGCAAGGTTTGATAGCGAGTTGCTATCAATGTCATGATCACAAGATGATTCTCGTTCATGGCAACTTGTATCTCGTCGCGCATCCTCCTGCAGCTGGCGAGATACCCTTGGGGGTAGAATATATCCATACTGTTTCTGGTCGTCATCCTATCTGGGAAAAGTAGATCTGGACAATATAGTTGCCTCTTTCGTCTTAAAATACCTTGGCTACGCCTATGAACAGGTTCCAAGGACTCACGGGTCTCATAACACATTGGCAATTAGTAACCATGAATCGTGATCTACAAGAATACCTCATCACTAGAGCCATCGAATACAAGTACCAATTATCGAATCGAAGTATTGACTAGCATTTATTTCTAAAAGTAATGAATGATACCATATATCGCGTCAAGTAGAAATATACATTATAACCCGCTGAATCGTCTACTGCAGCACAATCATTTTCCTTTTGTCCCCAATTTTTATATCCAATACAATATTGAACGGAAGAAGTGAAAAAATATGTCAAACCCAGAAGTGCAAATCAATTGCAGTGCCAGCTTTATTTCCGTAACTTAGTGGGTGCCTCGGCCGCCAACATCATCACCGTCCTTTTCGTTGTCACCACGGATGACTTCACGAGTCTTGCCCCATTTGAAATCGTCAGAGTGGAAAAGAGAGTAGACCAGGATGATGATGTTCATAAAGGGCGATGTGAACAGGTGCATAACGTAGCCTGCGAAATATTGCGCCCTCTCGAGGTTGTTGCGCGGTAGCCAGAAACCAATACAGAAAGAGTAAAGCTGGAGAAAGAGTAGGTTAGTTAAATGTTCAAAGGTAGCAGCAGACCTAGGGGAGGAGATGGAACTTACATAACGGAAGAAAAGAACGCAGATGAGTCCGAGAAAGACAGGATCTTGCATAACCTCCTTACCACGCTTGGCAAAAACCATGAGAAGTTCGACAAAGGCGGCGATGATGAAAGGAGTAATGGCCCAGGTTATCACAGCGATGAGACTCTGGAGACGCTCAATAAGGATGATACCAGGGCGGAAGATCATGACGAATTCGTTGGAAATACTGCCCAGAGCCCAACGCTTGCGCTGTGAGAGGAAGACCTTCCAGCCTTGAGGGACGATCGTCATGGCCTTGGCGCGCAGGGCTTGAGCGGTCTGCTTGCCTGGGAAGAGACTAAAAATGATAGACGCATGAATACTATCCTCAGAGTAGTTACCCATGATGTGCTGTGTCATGATATCGTTGGGCTTGGGACAGTAACCGAATCGCTCACGAAGAACGGCATCACCGAATGTAGCTTCGTCAACACGGATGAGTTGACAGCATCCAGGAAGACAGTTGACCTTTCCGGTGATGCGCGACTGAAACATACGACGAAGACCTTGAGTTTGAGAGTACTCAACAGACTGATACAGAGACCAGTAACCCCAGTTTGATCCGTCAAAGTCAACACAGACATGGCCACACACACCGACGAGCTTGGGGTTCTTGCGAATCTCCTTGATCATCTCGTAGATGCAGTCCTCGTCAAACACAGTGTCGGCGTCCATACCACAAAGGTACGTAATGTCATCAAGACCAGCGTTGACGAAGTTATTGCCAATGTACTCAAATAGGTCGTTGTTGAACATGGTGACGACGTTCTCGGAGCGCTGCTTGAAGTGGTACAGAAGAGAGCGGGCAAAGCAGAGACTGTCGCGTTTGCCCTGGTTGTAGCGCTTGCCGACAAAGACGTATGGGATACCCTTGTAGAAACCTGTTTGAGTCTTGACAGGCATGAACAAACCATCGCGGGCACGGTATCCGTTCTCGAAGGTGCGAGATGGACCAGGTTCAAGGATATCTTGGAGGAGATACTCCTGCGTAGTCTTTTCCATACCCGGACCACGAACGTTGCCGTCCACAACGATGAAGATGACGCGAGGATGGTTGTCGATGTGCTTCTGCGCAATCAAAGAATCAAGCGAACGCGTCAATTCTTGGTATGTCTCGTTGTAGCAAGGCAAAAGCAGGACCATCTTCTCGGGCTCAGCAGGAATATTCTCCTTGGGCCTCCACCAAAAGCACAGAACGCGTGTGCAGAACCAGTGAAGGATGATGCAAATACACATGAAGGATTGAAGAACTGTGTTTGAGCTGAGAAGAACCAGGAAGAAGTAGTACACTTGGTAGTACTTCCAACCGATATAGATGAGGGCACCGTTAATGGAAGCAAGACCGATAATCAAACTCCATTTCTGAAGACGCAGCATACTCTTGGACATCTTCTTGAGCTCCTCGTCCGAGTCCCAGCGGAGCTTGGCTTCTTCTTGCATAATGGACGAGGTGAAGGAGAGGTTCGATTCGTTGCCGTTGTTGGTGAGCCATGAGGCATGGGTCATGCCTGACATGGGCGTTTGTGCACCGGGATGAAAGTCGCCATTGATGCCACGAATGACAGACTATAACCTGTTAGACATGATGCATTATAGATGCCATTTTGATGACTTACCGAATCTCTGGAAAGAGTCCATCCAGGACGAAGCGGGTTCCGCGGTATCTGAGGCTGAGAGCTGGATGGCCTGGAGTCATCGCTCGATGAGCCTGGGAGAACAGGCCTCTTGCCCAGCTGAGCTGGCGACATATTTCCTCTATCAGAGGAAGAGGATGATGTCCTCTGAGCAATTGACGGCATTTGACTGTGCATCTTGAATGTTGGCAGCGTCGAAGGATATTGACAAGATTACCAGACTTGAAGTCGTTAGTTTCAAACAGCTTGGGGTTGTATCTAGTAAACGTACCGTAACAATTGAGACAATATCAAGATACCGTATCAATTGGAACAATATCAAGACTTTTCCGGTCCGAGACCAAGGTAAAGTCGACGATAGTAACGAAAGACGATAGCGAACGACAAAGCCCAAAGACTAAGCGAAGGAACGGATCCCCTTGGACACTGGTATCCAGAAAGACAAGTGAGTGATGAACTACCAAAGCTGCAAGAGATCCAAGTACATGAAGAAGAAAAGCCGGGGGATAATGAAGCTATAGCAAGATTCAATCAGCCACTTTCTGTCCCAGCAACTTCAGAGAAAGTGAAGAAAAGAAAAAGTTCGCCTCCAAGAATGGCTTCCCCCCCTGCTCGTCTGAAGAAGAACAACAAAGCGCAATAATCAGGCCTCACCAGACTAAAACTACTGACTGTACGTACGGAACCTGACCTCGTCGGGCCTTGTATTTCGATCCGTCCCAGATCAAAGATGCGCCTCACCACACTAACCGTTTATCCAATTCCTGTACAGTATCCTTTCACGAAAGCTAGGCAGGTAAGTGACTCCTCCTAGCCCGCATGGCACGACAGCACAGCTCAACGATACGAGGGGTGTCCGGTTTCCCCGCTGGACCAATGCAATGCAGGACATTTCATCTCTTGGTCAACATTATTCTGCTTGATTCGGCCTCGACACGCCGCCACCCGAAGCCAGGGACCAGGAAAGAAAGGGAAGAAAAGAATGGACCGCCTTGAGATAGTATTCATAAGCAAGGTCCAGAAGCGGGATATGCAGTAACAGCACGTTCTTGTTCCTGACCTTGCTGAGTGGCTTATTTTGGCTTTTCCGACTGTCCAGTGGAAGATTGAAGAAAACGTGCTTTGGGTGATAGGATGATAGCAGGGAACATGGGTGAATGTCAAGATCGATGGGAGCCAGCCTGTCTGCACGATTCCTTGTCTTCAGCTCCGTATATTTCCCCTTTCAGATTTTCAGCTTACAGTACTGTATCCCCGCGGTGGGTTCTATTTTTGTACGGTAATAGAACGTCTGCCAGGATGATTCGTGTCAGGATGGACGGAAGGGGAAAAAAAGAAGACCCTAACGTGAAATTTCCCTTGGTTGCGAGCAGTGGAGGCGGGGAAAGATGCAGCCAAGACAGACCGGGGATATATGGTGGCTGACGGACCTGGGGATAACCTATCAATCAGATTGTGTCACTTGCTGATATTTTCACCCGAACTCACTTACTATAGAACGGGTAAACTATCGTACATGTACAGTAGTATGCGCTGGTCGTTCTTTGCTGGGATGAAGCCTGTAAGCCATCGCGATCATTACCACAAAGCTGCAATAAGCAACAGGTTTTTTAATGGTTTTTTGCTATCACATGGAAAAGGCTTTTCATACGAAGTACCAAGACTGGAACTATTGATGTGTGTTGAGATGTCACCAACAGAGAAAGAAATAGTCTACGGAAGCAAGTAGACTATTGATCATGATCCTTGAATAGGCAGTTGAGTAGACGATCTTCACCAACGGTAGTAGAGTGACTGATCATTTGAGACAACAGGGTAAAAAGTCGGTAACGAGATATCCATATGGGTTTGTAACGAAAACTCCATTATCCGAGGTCCCAGCTAGATCAGTAAAGTTCATGTCTCCGAATGCAGTTGATAGATATAAAACGCCACATAATTATGATCTCCAGCTATATCACCAAGTCCCAACACTGAATACCCTCAGCGTTAACATCACGATCGATAACTTCATGCCCAAGAATAACCTTAACTTTAACCATCTCCTTAGCCTAACCTGAAGTGACTTTCGATTTTCCCCCCTGGTCATCATGTCACCTCGCCTCGCCGTACCCCAGGACCTACAGTAGCCTACCGTTAGCAAGGACCAAGGAAAAAACGGGTTATTGGAGGGGAGGGTTTTGTAAGAAAGTACAAACACGTAGATTAAATGCAATGTAAGCCACAAAGTTGGGCGCTGTGTGTTACTGTCTGACTGTTTGTGCTGACGAATGGACCTCTGCACGATGATCTACAGTACCCGATTTGTCCTTGCCCCTGTCCCTTGCTCTTTTGTTCCTTGTTATTATACCCCTGCCCCTGTCCTGTTTCTCCCCCAGCTTGCTCCACAGTCCCTGTGTGTGACGAATACTTGCTTATTTCTACTTCACAATTTCCGTCCCGAAGAAGATGTGTAACCCTCGGGTTCAGGAGCTGTAGCCGTCACCCTGAACAACAGCCCGCCGCCTTTTTTCTTTGTTGCTGAGGTGCAGCTGCAGTTGCTGGGAACGTGAAGCCCTCCACGTCGGACATTGTATTACGTGGTTGGCTAGTGCTATTTTGGGGGCGCTTTCGTTGTGCATTGCATATACATATGTGCATATGAGGTGGTGACATTGAAACGACATGTCTGAGGCCCATGCCATGCCGTGTTTGCTCGGTGTGGTTACGACTTTATTGTGCTTCTTTCTTTGCAGTCCAAGAAGAGCGAATTCCCTAGTTAGTCTAGCTTCCGGAACTTTCTATTCTAATCAAAATACGTACGTTGTTGCGGCCGCGACACGTATGTCTTTTTGTTGAAATGTAAGATCCAAGTTAGATCACTGATCGACGATCATAAAGTGTTAAAGCAAACAGAAATAAAGACAAAATTAAGCATATGTCGATCAATGATAATCATTAAACTCAATTGAAGCCTCATAGGACTCTCGAGACTTGACCATATACAATATATCATCTGTCAAAGTAAATGAAAATTATAAGCATATAAGTGCCCACGGAGTGACACATTAATCCTTGAAAGGATAAGAAAGTAACATCCAATAAACAATAATATTCCGAACCGCGTTTCCGTCGTATTACCCGAGTCCGCAAGCCTCTCCCGTCTTAGTCTCACCGGGATGGAACCCAAAACCGCACTATTGACGGGTAGAGAAATAACGAGCGCCTCTTTCTTTACTTCAAGTGCACGTTCCAAATCCCTTCTGACATCCGGTTCCACAGTGAGTCTCGCTATTTCCGCTGTGCAAATGTCAACAAATTGGTCATCTCCGCAAGGTGGCCTGATGCTTACCAGTATCCGTACTGAGAGCAGCACGTTTTGTCTCCATAGTTACTGCAGGAAGCCTTGACTTCGGATCCACAGAGACCATTGGTGGTGTCTTCGATGTCGCCTTCGGGAGGGTCACAGGTGCCAAAGTCGGCATCGCAACCAGTTCCGCAATAGCTTGGACTCGAGCCGCTACGAACAAAGTTAGCACGGATGATACTAATTGAGCAACCCCGATACATATGCTGAGAACTTCTAAGAAAAAGAAAAGAAAAAGAACATGCTTACCAGTAACCATACCAGGAGCAGCAGCTACCGAAAGAGGACCCCTGGCAAGTGTACCCCGTGTCACCACCGCATCGCTGGTTGGGAGAAATTACTAGTCCACCTGTAGCTGTAGCCCTGGTAGTCGATGTCACCTTGGTGGGTGGCACGGTTTGAGTAGCCGCAGCCGAGCTTGTAGTGACGTCTCGGTCTCGGGAAGCAGGTCGGTACCAGTTCGACCGAGGGTCTCCAAGGCACTCTCCAACGGTGACAAGCCTGTAGCCACGGCTGCGGGCTGTATCAATCATGTAAGCGGTCAAGTTGTGGACAGTCTGATCATGAACATCGTGGGCTAGAACAATGTACTGGTTGCTGTCGGAGTTGGTAGAGACGCTCGAAGAGTACCTGTCCTTGGATATCTGGATCAGTTGAGGACTGTCGTTCTCGTAGTCCTTGGTGTCAACGTTCTGGTCCACAACGTGGTAGCCAAGTCTAGACATCTCGGCGAGACAGCCCGATCCAGCGTTGCACTCGAGATATGGGGCACGCATATAGGTTGGGATCCAACCAAACAGGTTGCGAAAGGACATTTCGTTGTAGATCATCTCAGATGTCCGGATGGTGCTGTTTACCGCATTGAGATCGCGATGGGTCCAAGTGTGACTGGCGATATGATGGCCTGCAGAGTACATGCGTCTCATTACAGCCGGCCATGGGTTGGACGAGTCGTCAATATGGCCCTTGCCTCTGTTGTTTCCAGCCACAAAGAACGTGGCTTTGACATTCTTAGAGTCCAGGAGATCCAAAAGGTCATTCGTGTAGTCAAGAGGACCATCGTCGAATGTGAGGGCAATCACACCCGGGTTGCTGCAAGTCTTGATGACGCTGCCTGTAAAGATTCTGTAAGCATGGTGATAATGCACATCATCAATCACGATTTGAAGACCTACCATACGGAACATTGCCAAGCTTGGGACGAGAAACACTCTCGGTGCTGCTTCCACTCGGTCCGAAACTAATCCAACGTCAGCGCGCTATACTGCAGATTTTGGACTTGGCAATTCCAATTGTCCTTTGTCCAGTATTCGAGTTTTTTGAGGCAAGACTTACAAAGTATCACAAGAATCACTGTATTCGAGTTGGCAGGAAGAACCACCGCAAAAGTCTGCCGTTGTTCCGCAGAAGCCACTCTCAGAACAACAGGATCCAGGATTGCACGAACCAATCCCAGGACCACATTCAGCACGCTTTCTCAGCTTTGAGTGCTGTGGCGACAAGACATCGTCGGCTGCGGGAACAGGTCCAGCCAGTACGGCTCCTGCGTGCAACAGCAGCGAAGCAAAAGTTATGGAACCTCCTGTCTTCATTCTCAATGTGGTGCTATATGTCGGTATTGGCAAAGATTAAAGAGAAGACCTTTCAGAGTGGATGGTAAAGAACAGAAGCTGCGAACAGGCGGACTGCAGTTGAAATGAAGCCGTTGAGCGGAACCAGAGTTTATCTAGATGGGGTTAGCAAAAGGATGACTGCAGCTCTTCTGCCAAGCGACAACTAAATCAGAGTATCAGAGGTATTGAATGACAAAGTCTCTGCATAGTTTGAACACGAGAAAACAGCGTCAGCCAGGTCGGATGTACTAGCCCGATATCCTAGTAGACCTCCATCCCAGACCATGGAAATATGACATGGACAATAGAGATCCACGTCGAAGCAACGTTATTAACCAACTCAACAAACCGCCAGCCATGTCAGTTGAGGCCCTTGTCTTTGGTTTATTGTTTTATTTTCTTCAGTTAGGCCATGTGTTGAGCACGCTGATATGACAGTGGAGAAATATTTCTCAACGTGCAGATATTGACTATCCATGTTTTGGTTATAAAAAGCTAACAGTCACATTACAGCCTCAAATAAATCCATCACGAATTAGGTGATCAGACCGTCGCTTATTGTTCACGGACCTTTTCAACGTGCGGTTCAAAACTTGAGCCGAAAGGGTGATTGCAAAGTAACATGATTCCTGGAAAAAGCAGCATGCAAAGCACCTGCAGCTATCCAGTCTTTTTTCGAAATGTTCCAGTCGGATTATCCGACTTGCCTTGGCATACTCGTATTGACCAGTTCTATTTTCTTTTCTTGTGTGTCGTCGTACCACGCCTAGAATAGGTCAAAAGTAAGCTGCTTGTCTGAAATTGTCCAATCAACTTTACTACAACATGAAATTGAAAGCATTGTTGGGCATACAACCGGGCGTCCTGAGCCTAATTGTCATCGGGAAGTTGATTGACGTGTTCAGCCAGCCTCCTAGAATGCCTTTTTCAGCTGATATATAGCACTATTGTGTGACTGGTCCCTGATAATTGTAGTTTTGCCAGGTTGATGTTTGTTCCGTTTTCCGTTGTCGGGTTGAGTTGAAATGTATTGACGCCACTTTTTATGCATGTTGAAGATCTGTCTCTGGTACCGTCTTGACCGGTACCACAGTGGGTCTTCTCTCATGGACCCCTGGGATCGGCCTCGATAAGTTTAAGTAAATTGTTTTGCGGGTAAATTGGTAATCATGGACATCTGCAAGCCTACCTTGGCATCGGGATTTGATAGTCAAACGCCCGCAACTTTGGGCGGTGTCTCAGCGCCAACAGGCAAGCCTCAGCCATATGGCAAATTAAGATTATTGAATGAATTGCATCGGGTCGAGACAGTCTCATACTTGCTTCTGTGAGCTTCCGCGCGGCTGGACGTATTCAGACGCGCTAATCGATCAGGAAAAGGAACTTGCTCCATTACCACTTGAAATGTATGTGCAACGAACAAACTCGGCCTTGAACTGGATAAACCCCATCGCGCTGTACAACATCTGAGCTGAGATAAAATGACAGTTCAGGTACGTTAGCTGAGGAAGCTGCAGTGTTCCAGCCTAGTCGAGTCCTGCATTGCATACAGGGGACTGACCAAGGCATTGGTGAGGCTTTCATGGTTCTTGGCTTCTTGCAAGGTTTATTCAGTCAGAGTTGCGAGGTGGCTGTTACTAGTTTAGGTTCTCTACGGTTTCGCAATCGTAGATGTGTTTGTGTGAAGATTCTGGGTGGCCGGATGCATTCGTATGATCGAGCTGATCAGGGGCAGTCTCCGGTCGATGACCAAGCTCCCACTCAAGGCATCGAGTTGAGTCGTGAAAAAGGTCCCCTACACTGAGGCCTGACTCCGTTCAGTACGGACACTGACGTGGGGAGAAGAAACGGCACAGTTCTGGATTAACCGGCCGTCCGTGTGTGTCATGTCGTCTGAACAAGTCGATCGGATCCTTGATTGATATCCTTGATACGAGCCTGGAGTCGCTTGAATGGATACATATTCTGCTGTTGAGCCCCAGTGGTTTCTCAGGGCCTCTCCTCACTCCACCCCATTCACTCACCTTCTTGTCGATCGTTACCATCATGGCCCAGGTTCTTTCAAACAGTGTCCTTGTCCAGGGCCTTCCCTTCATTAGCCGTCAATCAGACACAAAGTCGTGGAACTTCTCTAGCAGAGAATACTTCGACGTTACACCTCCTAGTGAGATTTCTGAGGTTGAAGATGCTTTCCAACACGTCGTCACAGACTCTATCGACACAACCGCTGAACCACTTGTGGCTGTCATCGGTGTTGGCTATGTCGGCGAGCATCTAGTCGACGTCTTTTCGAGAAACCACAATGTTCTTGGATACGATGTATCGGAAGCCAGGATATTGTCGTTGACTCAGAAACAACATGCTGGCAGTCGAGCAAGGTTCACAAGCAAAGCCTCGGATCTCGCCGAAGCCACTCACTTTCTTATCTCGGTGCCAACTCTTCTTCTTCCCGACAAAACCATTGACTCATCTTTCCTTCGAAGTGCCATTGATGTCGTCAGGCTTTACGGACGTCAAGGTGCAGTCGTTGTTGTGGAGAGCTCAGTCGCTGTGGGAATGACACGCGCCCTTCTTGGTCCTTTGGCTAAGGAGCGTGGATTCTTCGCAGGCATGTCTCCAGAACGCGTTGACCCCGGCCGTATCGAGCCACCAGCGCAATCCATTCCCAAGATCGTCTCCGGACTTGATAATGTTGTGCCTGGGTCACTCAATGCCATCATTCGACTTTACTCCAAGAGTTTCGATCACGTTGTTCCTGTGTCGAAGCCAGAAGTCGCTGAAATGATGAAGCTGTACGAGAACTGTCAGCGCATGGTCTGCATCGCCTATGCAAACGAGATGGCCGACGCTTGCGGTCCACACGATATTGACCCTTACGAGGTCTGTCACGCAGCTTCCACCAAGCCCTTTGGCTACCTGCCCTTCTCACCAGGACTGGGAGTTGGCGGACATTGCATTCCCGTCAACCCATGGTATCTGCTTTCAAACAGCCAATTCCCTTTTCTACAGACAGCTGCTGAAAAGATGCATGCTCGACCTTCTGAAATTGCACAACGCGCCGTTACGCGTCTCTACAATGAAGGTAGCGGCAACACCGGACTAAAGCCTCGCGTTCTCGTTGTCGGAATGGGTTTCAAGCGTGGACAGTCGCATCTCGTAAACTCGCCTGGCCTTGAGCTGGCTAAGAGTCTGATGCTGACAAACAAAGTCGACGTCGCTTGGGCTGATCCTCTGGTGGCGCAAGAGGCTGTGCCTCAGATCGCACGCTTGGCCGAGTCTGACTGGACAGTCGACGCTCTAGAACGAGATTTTGACATGATCATCGTCGCTTTCCGTCAAGACGGTCTTGATTTTAATGTGCTAGATAATGTTCAAGGTGTCTTGATTGAACGCTGGTGTGTTTAAAGGAAGGAAGGAATGTGATGATAGTGGATTGGTGGGGTACAAAAAGGAGGAGGCAGCGACACTCTTAATTGGAAGCTTTCTAATTGGAACTTTGTATTGATCTTTTCTGGTTTTTTCTTCCTTTTAGTTAGATAAATAAGTAACTACAGATGATTTTATATAAATACGACATATTTTAATGTGATACGATACCAGCAATTGCTATCTTTTAATCTTATGTATGGTAGCTCCTAAGAGTCTGGTATAATCGTACTTTGTACATGTGATACGGTCGAGACCAAATTCCTCTGGTGAGAAGTTACATGATAAGGGAATATGATCGTGCGATGATAAATCTACGTTGACAAATGTTATAATGTCTGAGAGAGCTTGTACTGAACATAAAGGAAACCAACAGCATTATTTAGCAAGAACCATCCTCCTCTTTGGCACTAAAGCGCCATCAGGAAAGTTCAGATTTTTCAGAGTAAGTCTGAATTTCCTAGGCTTGATCTAGGCAGGAAGTTTATACCAGAATTTTGAGTGATAATTAAGTTAGCACTTACGAAATCTAGACTTTATTTGGGAAGCATGAACTTTTGGCATAAGCTCCTTCCCCCAATCACTCAACCCCCAACAAATAAGGGAAGAACCCCGAATATCTGTCAACCTTTTGCAACTCAACTCTTTCAAATCATCCATCGAGCAACTCATTCATCCAATATTCATTGTCTCAATCTTAGTCCATTATTGTCTTCATCATGGCATTCTTCACGTCACCCAATAAGCCACCTACCATGTCACCCACCAGGCCGCCCACCAAGTCACCTGTCAAATCTCCCATCAAGTCCAAGAAGGATCATATCAACGGTAATTATCACAAACACAATCACCAAGGTATATTCTAATACGCTAGAAGGTACACTAGACAATCGCGTCGGCAGAGTCTTTGCCCTTTTCAACGAAGGAAAGCTCGAAGTGGCCCAAGCGATGGCAGAAGACCTTCTTATCTGCCAACCTGGACTCACCATGTACCATCGCGCTCCTATACATGCGATGCTCGCCATATATCCTTTTGGTATCGAGCACGGAGAGCGCGCAGTTCGCTGCTATAGGGAACTCGTCACATAGCATCCGGAATTTGAGCCTGCATACCGGAATGCTCGAGAGACGTTGGCCAAGGCATACAAGATCGAAGCACTGCGGGAGCCCAGGAGCTGAAGATGGAGTAAGTAGCTTGAATAGCTAACTAAAGGAGTCTGGTAGTTAATGTCGGGAATAGGAAACGCAAGACCTATACTATGGATCAGGTTCGACACGAACGGTATCAGTTATTTTATTATAACGTCTTCAAGAATACACGCAGGGGAGTATTCAAGGATCTTGTCGAGGCTGTCAGTCAGAACGGCTCCGGGCATACATATAACGCCCGCACATCGCTGAAAGACGTTGACGATTCGGTCAAGTCAGCCAAGGATGGGGCAAAGGGTTGGTCTCAGGAGGATTCTCCTGCTTATGAATATCCCCAGGAAGGGAAACGAAAAATGGAACCACAGTACAAAAGAGACCGGGATGAACCCACCAAGACCCCCGTCTTTATCCCTATCTTCGAGCGCACATCCAACGAGACGGCCGAACTCAGTACCCCCACTACATCATCGAGCGAGGCAAGCACATGCAGCCATGAGGTTGACCAGGCGACGGATGAAGAATCAAAGAACGGTCGACCGCAGGAAAACAAGGTAAATAATAAGCAGGGAAAGGCGGACCAGGCAAAGGATAAATGAAGAGTGCGCAGTGAGAAGAGCGTCCGTACAGGTCTAGAGTTGAGGCAAAAGATTCCGAGTGGCAGGTGTGAGTGCTGAATGAAGGATAAAGAAAATGGCTCATTATACCAACAACTATGAGTAATAAACCGTAGGTAGTCAATAATGGCAGAGAAAATGCGCTTAGCAATGAATTGTTATGGTGTGTGTTAATCCTATCTCTTCTTAGTCTGTTGTGAGGATAATAAATAAATTTCCTGGTTATTCTGGTAAGTCACAAATAATTATGATCTAGTATTATGCTAACTTTCAAACTATACACTTTATAATACTATACTGCTTACATCACCAATCCGCATATCAACAGGACTGTGACTCTAACTTCCAGCGAGAAGTGGCAAGGTCTTCAAGCAGAGTCACGTAATTGCGTTGCTTCGGGCATAGATTCACGATCTCTAGCTTGAATGTACGACTCAAGTCATGATATATGATCCAGCACCTCTTCTTTATCTCTTGTTCATGGCCTCATTATACCGGCTACTGATGTGTATTTGTTCTTGCTTCCTCTTCGCGGAGAAGAGGTCAATGTTTATTGCTTGACTGGGCCAAATACTACGTACAGGGGAGATCGAGCAGCTTTCAATACTACGTCTTGGCCCAAGCTCTGGATCATCCTGCCCCCACCACGAGATTCAGAAATTGCCTGAATCGTCTGCAGGGCTCGAATTATAGCATTTTGATTGGCTGTGCTCGTGAGTCTAGACCAAGGACGATCTCAACCCTGGTGGTATTGGACCCATGACAATTGAGGTGCCGTGCAAACTGGGCTGCTGGGTTCTCTTTCTAAGGCAGCAGCCTGAGCAGTCAAGTTCAAAGACTAGAGGCAAAAGAGTGAAAGATATTCACGGATGTACCAGTAAAGCTGATATCTGATATTTGGGGCCCAAAAATAAGTGACCAAAGGATACTCTAGAATGACGTAAGCTAATTTCGTCTCTTATGCTTCCAGCAGCCAAATTTCCTGGTCCCTGAATGGTACTCGAGTGCGGTAACAGAGTGCTAAACAAGAATGATATGTCCAGCAGGCACATGTCCAACAAATTGATACGATTGGTAAAGGAATTTTATTATACCATTAAAAAGTGCATAGCTATCGTGAAATCATCATCCTATCTTCTCTTTGGGGTCGTACTCCGCAAACCAGTGTTTTAGCTCACAAGTCTTCCTAAAACTTGGGCATGTCGTACAAGTCCTCGGGATCTGTCGATGTGTTAGCGCTGGAAATCTCTCGTGAATTGTGGACAACTTACCCTTGCCCTCGTCGTTGATGTACTTTCTAACTTCCTCAACACGAGCATCAATCTTCTTTAGAGTCTCATCAATCTTGGCCTTGATCTTCTCGTTGATCTCAGCAGCGCCGTTGAGCGCACGCTTGGCGACATCAAATCGACTGACACGGTTCAGTAGCATCATGTCGAAAGGTGTAGTGGTGCTACCTTCCTCCTTGTATCCCTCAACGGTCATGCGATGCAGGCCAGGGCGTCCAAAGAGGAGGCCTTGGAGCTCAGTTTCGTATCCGTGATAGTTGAAGCACACAGCTTTCTCCTCAGTGAACATGTCGAGGAAGTCGGCTCGGCTGAGAGCGTGAGGGTGGCGCGTCTCGGCGGCGAGAACCATAAGGTCGGTAACGTTGATAACGCGGACTCGAAGTTCAGGAATCCAATCACGCAGAATCTCGGCGGCCTTGACAACCTCGAAAGTCACCTCAACACCAATACCAGCAATTACAACATCAGGCTCCTTTCCACTGTCAGTCGAGGCGAATTCCCAGATACTGGCACCCTTTCGACAATGCTCCGCAGCCTCGTCAGGGGTTAAAAAGACACCGGTGGGCTGCTTAGAGCCAATCATGAGGTTGACATAGTTCTTCGAGCTCAGGCAGTGGTGAATGGTGCTCAGGAAACAGTTGGCATCAGGAGGCAGGTACACGCGCGCAGCCTCAGCCTTGAGGTTCAGAACAGATCCGATAAACGATGGGTTCTGGTGCGAGAAACCGTTGTGTTCCTGACGAGCCCAGGTGCTGGTCTCGATGTAGTTGATGGAGCTGAGATCGCCTCTCCAGCTAGTTTCGCGTGCGATCTTGTTGAACTTTGAGTACTGCACCATCATGGTGTGGATAATGCCGAGGAAAGATTCGTAACTAGGGAAGAGTGCTGTGCGGCCAGTAAGTGTGTAGCCCTGCATCCATCCCTGGCAACAGTGCTCAGAGAGGATCTCGATAACTCTACCGCCTTGGGCACGGGAGAATTCGTCCCATTGGAAGTTTCGGCTGGTGTTTTCGAACACGGCACTAAGCTTGTTGCTCTCCAACTCATCAGGAGAAAAGATGCGGAAGCTCTTGGGGTTTTCCTTGATAACCTGGTTCAAGAAGTTGCCTGTCTGCTTCATGCAGCTGTTTTGAGACAGCTTTTCCACGCTGAAAGACTTCCAATCAGGGAGCTGCAGCTGCTGGTATGGGTCGTATGTCTTCTTCAGCTGTCCAAGTCTCTTTTCGTCCTGCTGGGGAATGATTTCCAGGATGCTGTCGACAGGCTTGCCATCCTTGAGCAAGTGAGCAGTGTCGTAGGTCTTCAACCAATCCTGGAGGATCTTGACATGCTCCTCGTCCTTGCCCGCTCCGGGAACGGGAATCTGGTGGGAGTGGAAAGATCCTTCGATAAACTCGCCATCGACTTTCTTGGGACCTGTCCAGCCCTTAGGTGTTCGGAGAACAATCATCGGCCAACGAGGCTTGGTGATGGGCTTTCCATCTCGTGCTGCCTTTTGAATTTTCTTGATCTCACTGACAGCCCACTCAAGTGCGCCAGAAAGCTCGGCATCAATCTCTTCGAGGGTCTCGACAATCATGGGCTGGTAGCCGTAGCCGGAGAACAAACTAACAATCTCCTTGTTGTCCATGCATCCGAAAATGGTGCGCTCGCTAATCTTGAAACCGTTGACATGAAGGATAGGGATGACAGCTCCAGACTCAGCGGGGTCAATGTATTTGATAGAGTGCCAGGCACTAGACACAGTTAGCAAATGCTGTGCTTTTTTGGGGTATACTCACCCTGCAGTGGGACCACTTTCAGCCTCGCCATCTCCAACAAGGCAGGTCACGATCAGGTCGGGGTTATCCATGACCGCACCGAAGGAAACAGCCAGAGAGTAACCCAACTCACCACCCTCGTGGATTGATCCTGGAGTCTCGGAGTTGATGTGACTGGATAGATTAGCTTGATTGTAACTCAAATCTGGAAGACTGTCTTACCTAGGGAAGCCACCAGGAACCGAGAAACCGGTAATGAGGTTTCGCAGGCCATTCTTGTTGACGCCATACTTCTGAGGGAAGAATCGCTCAAGAGATCCCTCGAGCCAAAGAGAGGCAAGAGCAGCAGGAGCACCATGACCGGGTCCAATAACGAAGATCACCTCCAAGTCATGGTTGCGGATGAGGAGGTTCAAATGAGACCAAACAAGAATGATACCAGGGCAGGTTCCCCAGTGTCCTTTTGAACATTAGCCAGGTCCCATAAGAGGAATGGTAGATACGTACCTAACAAGCGAGGCTTGATATCTTCGGTCTTTAGGTCTCTTTCAAGGAGAACATTGTCTCTCAAGAAGATCATAGCTACATATTGGTATCAGCGATGCGCATAATGACGCTTCGGAGTTGCCCAACTTACAGCCAGCAATGTAGCATGCCGCATGTTGGAAGTCATTGAGCGACTGGGCGATCTTCTTGTCAAGTTGTTTCTTAGGCGCCTTTGGTGCCAGATCTAGAACAGCATCTGGAAGCTGGCTGTCCAATGGAGCAGGGTTTGGCCGATCGATCACTTCACCAGGCATCTTGACGGTAGATTTATCACGGTAACAAGGGAACTGAGATGGACCAGAAATGGAAGAGAAACTCTCGGTCACTTCAGGTTTTAAATCCTGATAGATTCAGCTGAGTGATAATTGAGTTTGTGTTATTTGGAAAGTGACGCCAGATTAAGCAAGGAATGTCACGAATTGCGTACGATGACGTATATGACGTTGCAACTGGGGCCGCCCCTGCCGGGCCCCGGAGAGACCCGCGAGTTACAGATTAAAAAAAGAAACATTTTAGAGACGTTTGTGTATCCTACCTAACTCGGCCGAGAATGATGTCTTTTGAGGCTCTTTGTTGCATGCTAGTGTTTGTTTGATAGATGTTTGGTGACAAAAATGCGCTGGCGTGAGCAGCTGCAAGGTGAATGCAACGGTGACAACTCTCAGATCAAATATGGTTCAGCTGGATCTAAAATTGGTAAAACGGCCTAAAGCGAATAGTAAAAGTCACTGGGCACTATAGTTGGAAAAACTGCAGTTTTAACTAGGTATTGGAATCTTTCGTGCACGTATCGACAACAGTTGCGCCTACCATATACCTTTTAGGTGTCGATAACGGCGCCTTTATCCTATCTTATCTTATCCTATCATGCTACTGGTTTGAGTTGCTGTTGATAGTCTGTCTTAGTAGAGACATTACTGGTGCATTTTCTTTTGCTTTCTTTCTTGACATGCCAGTCATTCTCTTTGAGATGGTACAGATCTTCCTTATGATATCTCTTCGGTCTATCAGCAACAAAGAAATGAGCACATGGTTGAGGAACGAAATTCGTATCGTTAGCTTCCAACTGAGCAACAACTTAAGCATAGTTCACATGTTGGTACCATAAGATCACGTTTACGGGACAAATCATTATATGAGACAAGTGTTGTAATTAATATACTAGTTCAAAGACTTCAACTACTCATTAAAAAGGTATCTTTTGCGTAAATTCATTAGTATGCCACCATGGTGTTCAGACCGTCCAACTCTCGCTGCCAGTTACGGTGGCAGCTTACGTTGTAAACAAACTTCTCCAAGAATCCCTTGGCGTCAGAGGCAACGGTGACGATCTCCTTCAAGCTGTCAGGTGAAGCGTTCTTGAGAGTAACAACACCGTAGCTGTCAACAACACCACTGCCGTCAGTAGAGGACAGAGCGATCTCGGAGAGTTGGATCGCCTTGTTGATGAATTCAACAGCCTCGCCAGTACCGCCAATGGTCTTGAGATGACCAAAGGCCTCGCGAACGTAGTGCACAGCACGACCGTTCTTGGAGAGGGTCTGGATGGACTTTTCACCACCGGGAATGAAGATGGCATCGAACATTGTCGACCTTTGGCCTTCGAAATGGTGGTCAGGCACGAGCCCCTTTGATGAAGAGGAGTCCTCGTTGGCAGAAAAGATGGCTGATCGGCGGGGAGCGATCACGAAAGGAAGGGCGCTCTGGGCCTTAATAGCGCCGTACATGGCGTTGAAGGCAACAGGGTCATATCCATCAGCAATGAGGATAGCAATACGTCGAGACTTGATAGTGGGAGTCTCGGGAAGGAAATCCAGTTGGCTCAGGTTCTTGGCCTTCTTTCCGAGGTTGGGCTTGGAGTTGGCAGGCTTCTTGCCACCGACCATCTCCGCAATAGTGTTGGCAAGGTCGCCGTCGATCTCACCGAGGCGCTGAGTCAACCGCTCGTAGACAATAGCCTCGTCACAGTGATCCAACTCGAAAGAGTAGGCGGCCTGAACGTGGGCCTTCTCGATCTCAGAGAGAGAGTTGTAGAAAAGTTGAGCCTGGGAGAAGTGGTCCTTGAACTTCTTGCTCAGTGTTCGCTGCTTCATACCAGCAACCTTGGCCGCGTAGTCAACGTAAGCACCCTCATTGGCTGTGGCAGGAGGCTGGTGACTGAAACGGTTGGGCCAGTAGTTGACCTTGCCCTTGCTGATGGTGTGTCGCATGGCACCATCACGGTTGAAGTTCATGACGGGACAGACTGGCTTGTTGATAGGAAGCTCCTCCCAGTTGATTCCCAGTCGGCTGAGTTGAGTATCTTGGTACGAGAAGTTTCGTCCCTGGAGAAGAGGATCGTCTGAGGCGGCGATACCAGGAACCAGGTGGCTAGTGCAGAAAGCAATCTGCTCAGTCTCGGTGAAGTACTCATCGACAGTGCGGTTGAGCTCCATCTCACCAATATATCTGACAGGAATCAGATCCTCGGGCCAGACCTTGGTGGCATCGAGGATATCGAAGTCAAAGTCATGCTCTTGGGACTCTTCCAGAACCTGGATACCGAACTTCCACTTGGGGAACGCACCGTGCTGGATGGCCTCTTCCAGGTCCTTGCGGTGGAAGTCGGGATCCTGTCCAGCAAGCTTGAGAGCCTCATCCCAGACAAGAGAGTGAACTCCGAGCTCAGGGGTGAAATGGAACTTGACGAATCGTCGCTCGCCCTTCTCGTTGATCAGAGTGTAAGTGTTGACACCGAAACCTTGCATCATACGGTAGGATCGGGGAATCGTGCGGTCGGACATGGCCCACGTGTGCATGTGAGTAGCCTCCGAATGCTCGAACATGAAATCCCAGAAGTTGTTGTGCGCAGACTGGGCCTGGGGAACCTCGTTGTGAGGTTCAGGCTTTCCAGCGTGGATAACATCGGGAAACTTCATAGCATCCTGAATGAAGAAAACAGGAATGTTGTTACCGACCAAATCAAAATTTCCTGAGCCCTGTTAGTTACAAGAACATTTTAAAGACGTATTGAAGTATTATGGTTATGTTGTGTTGTGGTATTTTGCTGTTTTGGTGTTGTGGCGTTGGTGGTGTGGCGGGGTGGCCATGTAGACAGCCTCGCGTCGCGTGGAAGAAAGATCGTTGAGTGTGGTACCAACAACCTCCATTATATACCTCCAAACATGTTCCGCTGCGCGAAAAAGGCATATCGCACTTGCTTATGCGCCGGAAGCCGTCGCCCATTGGATGAATGGTGGTGTAAATGCGTTGTGTGAACCACAACGCCACATCCGTGTGCAACCACCAATTTAGACACTGGTCCAAATGTGCTGAAGGGTTTCGAGCCTTCATAGTGCCTTTTGACGGGGTTGAGGTTTGGGCAAAACGTTTGGCGTTGACTAACCTTCTTGTGTATAAAACTTGACAGCGAAACCGCGGACATCGCGAACAGTATCAGCAGAGCCGCGGCTTCCCAGAACAGTCGAGAATCGAACAAAAACGGGTGTCTCTCGAGAGGTGTCGGTCAAGACGCCGGCACTGGTCACATCGGCGGCTGACTCAAAGAGTCGAAAGGTTCCGTGAGCACCAGCACCACGGGCATGGACAACACGCTCGGGAATGCGCTCATGATCGAATCGGTGGATCTACAATACCAATATTAGAACAAATCAAGATCTGCGAACCAGCCGAGTATCTCCATACCTTCTCACGACCGAAAGCGTCCTCCAAAAGCGAAGGACCAGTCTGGTCCTCAGTCGCAACGCGCAACCACTGATCGGTGTTGTTCTGCTTCACACCATAATCGGAGGTGATTCTCGTGTTCTCGCTGGGCTCAACCATGTTGGCCTTAAGCTGATCGATCTTGTCGTTCTTGTGACCCATGACTGCGTGCTTGATGGCTCCTGTAACCTTATCACTCATGTCGATATATTTGTTTTTTGTTATCGAAGTTGAGATAACGGGCTTGTCAGAACGTTCTCAGCCTGCGCTTGAAGCAAAAAGGATTTGGGTTCTTTATACATTTCTGAATATCTTCAGCACCACATTGACCTTACGTCACCCATTTGATATTTCCCCGCAGAGCGGGGGAAACGCGATCTGAAAAGTTGAGGAAACTTCGTCATGTTTCGTAAGGAACGCATGATATTGGCCTATGAAAAACCTTGGATTTTTAACGCGGAATTACGGAAAACCTCTTTTCAGAGGCGATCGCGATCCTGGTTTGGAGAGTTGCCAATGGCCATTACAACAGGGAGAAAGTGTCCGCAGCCCCACTATTTCCGCGCATGTTTCTGTTTGACATGCGGCTCAACGTGGCTAGCAAGATTGCCATGTCAAATGGGCCAGGTTCGGTTTGTAATAAGTGATGTGGAATCTTGAATTCGATGACGGCTACACTCTTGCTATTGACAGGGGATATTGTACATGTACATATTTCTATGGGCCTTCGAGAAACCGGGGTAAGGGATCGTCAAAAATAGATAACAATCCCATGTTGCCGGGTCGATTTTTAACAATCCCGTGCCTGCAAAGTCGGAAGCCTCTCGTAACAGATCAAAGTTCAACTTATTCTTCTTTTTAACATTTTTATTCTCGCTCAATATCCGATAGCTGTATCCATCTTCACGTTGGGTTATGGTGAGTTGTTGCGTGGGGCAATTGTCAGAGCGACGTCAACTTACGTCATCGGCATAGCATCATTTCCCTGCTTCATTCGGCATCAGTGCTGTATGAAAAGTGTCAGAACAATCGATAACGAACTGCCGATTGTGTAACCGAATCTCATGAGATGTAACCACTACCGATGCAACTTTAACGTTGAGTTGGTGAAACGGGAACCTGGAGTTGTGTGGAACGATGGTCTAACTCGGTAGTCTGGGTGGTCTAGGTGGCCTATCGACACCACAGAACTTGCAATCAATCACCACCTGGGTCACAGATGTGTCAAAAATGACGTTCTTATGAGATTTCGGTGATTCCGGAAGCTTTGATAGGTTCTACCTAAGTCTGCCATGTGAAATCGAAGTATTATCAATCTGATTAACATCAGATTTGATAAGTCTGGCCTAACTAAAATGTCTGCTGACATGCACTTGCATAATCATAAAACAGTGAATTTTATGAGAGGAACAAGATGGTTGTATGTGTTTGGTAACATTTGAACTTACTGCGATGAATTTACAGGAGTTGTTACTGAGTTTCTTTTCACTTATTATCTCATTGAACCACACAGTAGCGCAAGATTCTGGTATTGAGATTGCATCAGTCAAATCATCACACCCTCTTACCCTGGAGCTTTTGCTATGACTTCTGGATAGCCCTGACATCCTTAAAACAAAAGTAGCATTCTTCAACCTGATTTATACGGAATTCAGGGCAACGATAGTTTCACAAATTCCCAGACTTTTATACAATCGAAGGGTGTCAGGTTCTGAATGAAACGCACGAGTTCAAGCCCCTAAATTTATAACTAGATGATTTGACGTTGCATAGGCTATAGCGATGAGTTCTTTCTTCGGTGAACTTGGTTTATTCATGCCCAAGAGACTAGAAGGAAACACAAATACCAAACCCAGTGGAAACAATAGAACACTCTTGTTTTCTCAATTATCGATAAAATGCTATTTGGCTAAAGGTGACGATAGAATTTGACAGAATGTTTTGAGGAAGCGTGTTTTAGGAAACGATTCGAAAAACGCAAGTATCCTTGATTCATCGGAAAACCATACTTTCTTAAGACATTTCCCGAGAGAATGAATGCTGATTTCCATATGTAATCAGGCACGAGAATGCCGTCTTTCCAAGCCCATCGAATGGATTGACCCAGAGCTTTTCTCGCGATGCTGCCTGCCACCTGCCGTCTAACTTAGCCTTCCGTCACTGTAATAACCTTCCTTATTATCTGCACCTACCTCAAAAGGTAAACTTGGGCAGATGTTACACCTCTCCTTTTTCTGTCATGCCTTCCTATAGTATGGATAAACGTGGAAACTCCTCTACCTAAGGTATAGTACTTTTACAACATCTGCACTTACATCTTCTTGCCAACTTGAATGATATCAAGATGAGTAACTTGAGCCCTCTTGCTGGTGAGTCAAACAGATCATTCGTTGTCCGGAATCGTTGCTCTCCAGTGATACATCAGCAACATCCTTAGCAGTAAATCACACAGCAAGGACCGATGCTAATCTTGCATATTCTGTAGCCACTTTCGACTTGCGATTTAGACGAGCCTGGTCACTCTGCTACGATGAAAAGCGCGAGGAAGCAGAGGATGCAGCCGCTGAGCTTCTTCTTGAGCCGCGCCTTGGACCTTTTCATCAGGCGGGCATGCATCTTCTCCTTGCCATGTCGCCAAATGACTTTGTAGAGCACGCCCTAGAGGCTGTTCGACTTTACAACGAGATCGGCACTCGTCAGAACATGACCGAATTCGAGAAAGGTCATCTTGAGAAGCTTCTGAAGGATGCAAACAACGTTCTCAACAAGGCCCGCCAGGATCAGACCCGAATTGATCGACAAACCCAGAAGATGCTGTGAGTCACTTTCTTCACGTCAATGAGTCGCTATCACTTACAGTAATGATACAGGGCCGGCGGTATGACTATGGATGACCTCCACGATGTTCAGATCAAGGAAATGAACCAGCGACTTGATGCCGAAGAGGCAGGAGAAGCGACTGATGTTGAAGGGGATGATTCAGGTGATGCGGAGGAACGTCAGGCCACCAAGGACTCCCAGATGACTGGCACTGAATCAGAGGTCACCGATTCTCAGCGCACTGATTCACAGCAGACTGAATCGCAGCACAATGATTCGCAGACAAATTTCACTGAATCACGCGCTGTTTCTATCGCTGCTTTATAGCGGACTGTGACTGGCTATCTCGATGATGATGAACCTCTGTATGAGATCGTCAGATACAAGTTTGACGATAAGAAGGATATCTAAGAAGGGCCACAGATCTGTGAAAGGGACCACTTCGTCTTGTTAAACCGAATAGCATCTTGCCTTAACTAAGCTTAGGCTTTTCTTAGAAACCCGAATGTTCTAATTTACCCTAAAAGAAGACTAAGACTCACTCAAAGATCGGAGTAGCTCATTATTGTTTTTATGTCTTAATGCCTGTTAAAGACCATCAACTTCAAAGTGTAGAGACCCCACAGCCGCCTCGGCCCTTGGCCTTGAATACGCACATCGCCTGAACGCAATATGGGCAAGAATATAGTTATGGTCAATTTTGATCCACTCCTTTCACTGCTTGTGGTACTTCCAAGTGCCATATGTAATGACCCTAGGATCTGTCAAGCTGAACTACAATTAGCAGATATAGTTTAAATCATGATCAAACATGACTAAGATTGGCAACAGTATACTAAGCTAATAAAGACTATGCTCAAACTGGTTAAGTTATCGTAAAGTAAATGACACTTTAGCTAAACGCTGACTTGTCTTTTACCGTGAAGCTTTTGCTTCAGCTTCTGAATAGCCTTCACCCCCTTCATCAAGACAAAAGTGGCATACTCCCCATGCCCTTCCATGTCTCTTGAAGCGCGCTTCTTGATCTCTATATATTCAACGCGCTCTTCTTCGCTCTCCCCAATGGAGATAACGACACCGACATAACGGAACAAAATCGCGTTGAGAATCATCCGACACGTGCGCCCGTTACCATCCTGAAAGGGGTGGATCTCAATGAATCTGAGCGAGTATTTAGACGCAAGCGAAAACGGATCCAGGCCCTGGTGCCCTTCCTCGAGCTCCCTCTTGAGGTTGCCACACATCTCGGTCATCTTGGCCGGGACCGATTTTGGCATAATGAACATGGTGTTGCCTGCGCCAACATGGACGTCGCGGTATTTGCCAGCGTATTTCTCATAAGGCACCTCGGGGTATTCAGGGTCAATGATTGACACCCCCGTACAGAGAATCGCGTGCGTCTCTTTGATGAGATCCTCTGACATATCCTCTCCAAGAAAAACAAAGCGATGGAGAATATGCTGGTAGGCTTTCATGTGTTGTACAACTTCGCCTCGACCCCGGACATCATCGTCTGAACCGCCCCCCATCTTAGAGTCCAACCCCCGAAGCACTTGGTGACAGTGATTCAGAGTAGATTCCCAGCCAAGACCGGCCCGCTCAATCATATTACTGCCGTATATCGCGTGAATAACCGAGTCGTTGATCCATCTGACGAGGATCTCTTTCCGCTCGGGGGTAGGCGCGTGGTTCATAGTTATTGAATCGAGGTATCGTATCGCCTTTTCGAAGAGGGCATCTGGATTCTGATCGCTGCTGTAGACACGATAGCTATTGTCGGAGCGAATTGATGTTGGCACTGGAGGCCAGTTTGTGATAGGATAGTTTGAGTCCATTCTGGTATTATTGGCTGAATGATATCGAATGTGGTTGATAATTCACGTAGTATCTGGAAAGGGCAAAGAAGCATAACTTCATGTATGTGCTTTATTTATAACTGAAGCCCAGTAAGTGAGTCACCACATCAGAGTTTCAATGTGTGAATATCTACAGTGCTCGTGTTTACCTGAAACTCAAAATGTAAGTTGACAAGCTTGCTTTATAAACAATGATTCAGCGTATATACACAAATAACACGAATGAACTGGATATAACTATCCATAGATCGGAAGAAATCTGTGGTAGATGATTCAGAAGCTGCTTTATCGGTCTCATATGGAATAGTACTGATGCTGCGACAATTTCGTAAGCTCTCCCACGGGTTACTGTGCTCACGAGGATAAATAGAGTTGAAGGAAGTATAAAGAGGTAATTTTGGCGCGTCAATGATCGGGATGCGGGAAACAAATGCGTAATTACGGTAGTTTTGGGAACTAACGTCTATGCATAAAGATGTCTTCTTGTTTCCACTTGAACAATGCTGGTGATACAGGACAAGACGTGGGTCTGGTATTGTGGTTAAATAGGTAAGTAGTAAATTGATTTATATTCAGAAGAAGCGAGAAAGCCGAGGTTGATGTTGAAGTGTGAAGGGTTGAAGCTGCTGAGAAGACCAATCTCGAATTCTGATGAGAAGTGGGCAAAACATTGCTATTAGTCGCCTTTATCAAACATGTGGATTGTATGAGATAATTGTTAGTCGTTGATTGACTTCCATTGACTACTCAACTAACGCCTTCATGTCATCTTGTGAGAGGTTGACAAGACGGTTGATTGTGTTATCCTGTGGTTTCATTAAGGACTGGAGAACATAAGATGCACATCGTGCCATGGATAAAATATATGGCGAGATTTAGACTTCAAAGATTGGACCGCATAGATAATAAATTGATGATATCTTACTTTAGGAGGTAGTCTAGATTATGGTTGACAAGGGTTGATAGGCAGCTACAATCTTGATGAGGGAGATCATGTGACCAGCCTTTAAAGTAGAAGGGAAGGTGGAAGGGAAGGCATCTTGACCAATGAGATTCTCGCTGATCATTCAGGCAGCAGCATTCTCTCATTATGAGACCGCAAATAGGCCGACACCCAAAAGATCCGCTTTGTAGGCAACCAAATAAACTGAACTGCCTGCCTCTGTTCTACTTTCTCTCAACAAAAAATAAGACAATCAAAGCCCAGATATTTTTAATCTATCAACAATAATTATCTACCTACCCAACTTATACTCTTCTCGCTTCCATCTTCCATGTGACTTTACTCCTACACCTATTCAAGCATGGACGCCAATTGCTACTGAGCATCAACTATTGTAAGACAAGCCCCGCATCAGATCGCCGTCAAGCATCAAGCAAGGCAATTCTTATTTCATCGGCTTTGGCACCAGCTTCACATAAACAAAGCAGTTACCATCTCAGGCTTCCAAAAAACTTGAAAAGATTGGCTACGTACAATACAAAGCAACAAAATGGAGTCTCTCCTACCCCTGGCCGGCTTCCAGCTTCCCTTCCAGAAACGCCTCAGCAGATTGTACAGCGACACTAAAAAGTCAAGCGACTTCGTCAAAGAACCCATTCAAAATGAACAAGATCCGGAAATCAAGACACTACATCGAAAGCTGCGTATCCAGAAAGACCGTCTTGTCAGTTGGGGCCTCGAATGGTCAGACCCAAACCAGTCTGAGATTGACGAATCTCTATCAAAAGCTGGATTGAGCGAGGTCGTGGGTAGCATCATGTCCACCATCAAGGACATCTTGGCAGAGGCAGAACCTCTTTGGCTAAGTTCAAAACGCATGATTCAAGCGCCGCAAACAAATGCATCAAAAGATACGAAACCGCCCCTGGTGCAATGGGATAAGAACCATTTTGAAGATTTGGTCAATGACCTCACTGCATCAATTGATACACTATATGACCTTTCACGCACACGAGCAGCTGGAATTCCTAGGAGAGCATCCAAAACACCCTTCAAGTCCACGGCCGTCGACGACTATCGACCTTTCGAATCTAGCCGTATGCAAACGCCTCAGCAGATTAACCCCCAGACTTTAACACATTTGCGTCCCAAGCAAGGAGACGAAAGCTCCGCGCCTCGAGAAGTTGTCTTTATGAGTAAGATAGCTTATTCAGAGCTCACACATGGCACAACTCGCGAGCCATGGGCGCCACTACTACTTGAATACGCTACTTTTGACTCCATCTATGCCAGCACAGGCATCATGCCTCCTATGGCGCGCTTTGAGAAGCTCTCTGCCGGTTTGCAGCAAGATTCCCAAAGGTCTCCCGGTACATGGACTGGACTACCTCGACTTCTCGGCTATTTTGAGGACATAGAAAACTCGAGACTCGGTCTTGTCTACCGATTCCCTCCATCCTTCAACGCCGTTTCATTCGAGCGTCTCACAAAGAACCCTTCGTATAACCTACCTACTCTAGGAGATCTTCTCTCAGCACCAGGATCGGAGCCTAAGCTGGAAGCCAAGTTCAGACTGGCTCATAATCTCATGAACACCGTATTCGATCTACATGCTCGCGGCATTACCCACGGAAACATTGTCCCAACCACTGTCTCATTCTGCGATGCAGCGTCATCACAGCCAGGCGCAGTCAATGGCGAGGTAGACATTCGACGTCCCCTTCTTTCATCATTCGATCTCTTCTCCGAGGATACCCCTTCAACATTACCAATTCTCTCCCACCATCCGCTAGACCCTCACAATGCGCAAACATCCCCTCTCGCCAACAACCCTGATCAGAGAGTCCTCGACTTATACTCTTTGGCTATGCTTCTGCTTTCTGTCGGCTTATGGAAGAAACTTGAGGACATTGTTCCCGAAAATTCCACTAGCATCCCTGATATAGCCTTGGAAGAGCTTGCTGTAAGATGTGGTAGTTTGTACATGAAGGCAGTTCAAGCATGCTGGACCGCGGTCGACGATGAACTTGCAGGACGATCCTCGGGCGATTCTCTGATATCCTCGGTTCAAGTCAGATGCAGTCGCTTCTTGGAGGCCTGTTGTATCCTGGATGGTGTCAGCGGTCTCGAGGAGAGACTCGACCAGGAACTTAACCCGGGCGAGGTGACTGCTTCCACCGTCGAGGCCCCTACTACCAAGCCCAACAAAGATACCAAGGATATGCAAGATTCCAAGTCGTCACTAAAAGCTGCAAGCGAGAAGCCAATGTCAGCTTCGGCGCCGACCTTGGGGGCAGAGAAAAATGCTCTCAAGGTTGAGAGTACTATTGGTAACGAGGGTAAGCACCAATGCTCGCGATCACATGCTTCCTGCGAATACTAATAATCTTACAGACATTCTGGATAAACAGCCCGAAACTAAGACGCGCCTTTACCCTCATGTACCCCTCGCCCCAGAGGTCGTGGAGAGATGGAATAAAATCCTCATGCCCCAGATCAACCATGCTCTTCGCCACTTCTATCGCAAACACCCAGAGTCTGTGGAGATCTCACTCGAATCAGTCGGCCCAAGCCCACAAAAGACACAACCTACCGTGCTTGTTGTGTGCACTTCTGTAGGCAAGGTTCGAGCTATCCTCAAGAAGCGAATAGGTGATCTCTTCGATGGATCCACCGGCTTCGGACTCAAAGTCTGCCGAGGCCATGTCTTGAGATCGCGCCGACAGCCCAACCCCGTCCTTAGGTCAATGGCCAGAAGGAGTGCCAAGGGTTCTGGTGAGGCAGATGATGTGGAAGCCATAAATCCCGAATATCAGGAACGTCCAAGCAATGGCGCAAGCATCGGAGCCTGGATTGGAGATCGCCATCTGCCGCCTGTGAGTCTCGGAGGTCTTGTCATGGTTGACGACAAGCCCTACGGCATGACAGTGCACCACATGCTCGACGACCCAGACCGTGATTTTGGACCGAGCGATACTTTAAGATGCAGTGCTTTGCCTGATATGGATTGGTATGCACAGTCCGGTGACGACAGCACTGTGGATGAAGACTTTGGCTATGAGTTATCTGATAGTGAATCAGAGGCCTACTCGGACTCTGATATTACTAGTGATTACGACGATGACGAAGAGGAAGAAGATGAAGACAAGGGGTACAATGAACCTGGTGACATTCCGGGTATCGAGCCAGGATGTGGCGATGGATACATCGTGACGCAGCCTGCTCTGGACGACGTGGAAGAGGGCTTCTACCCTGACCCCGAGACACAAGACGAGGACCATCTTGATACATACAGCGTTGGCGAAATATATGCCTCGAGTGGTATCCGTCGGAAACAAGCCTCTGGCCTCGTACACGAAGTCGACTGGGCGCTGTTCGAGTTCGCTCACGATAGACTGCCGGATGATAACGCCATTCCAGGCATCGATACAAAAATGCCTGGATCGCTAAGGCCTACCGCTGTCGCATCTTCAGAGTCGCTACCGAACATGGAGGTCCAGTGCATAGCTCGAACAAGCGGCTTACAAACCGGCAAGATCCTGCCTGCACTGACTAGCGTCAAGATCTACGGCCGAGTCTCACCCAGTCACGCTTACCAAGTTACCAACGCAGATGAGTCCCAGCAAGAGCGCTCTCGCAAGGGTGTCCCTCTCGGCATCCCCGGTGACAGTGGTGCCTGGATCGTCAGCCGTGACGACGGTCAACTATGCGGCCACGTCCTCGCCTGGAGCCAGCGCAAGCGCGTCGCTTACATCTGCCCCATGGATATCCTCCTGCAAGACATCGCAGAAACGCTAGAAGCATACGAAGTCAAGCTTCCAGGCGGCAGCGCCGTGGTGACAAGCGCCATATCCAAGAAGCAAGTTGCTCCCGAGTCCATGGAGAACGATCTAGAGGATTTGCTCGAAGAGGAGGAAGATGAACAAGACTTGCCTCCACAGCTGGTGAGCTCCCCCGATCCAGTGAGAGAGACTGCCGACAGGCGAAAATCGCCTCAATCGAATTGTAGTGCTGGGGCAAACGAAAGGAGCTCTTCGAGTCCTATTCGTCTCGATACGTCAAGTGACCTTGGAGGATTGTCGAATCGATTTGAAGAGACGTTGAGTCTAAGCGGTATTTTTGGAATAGGCGTTAGCGGGTAATGGCGACAGCAGTGTCACTGTCTTTTGCTTTGTTTGGTGGAATCTTGTTAAATACCCTAGTTTGATGAGCAGTTTGTTGGATAAGAAGCCAAGTTTTAGTATGCTTCATGATGATATCATGACAGTAAGGATCAAATTGTGACAACTGACTGCTACAGTTGAAGTTCACCGCAGTGTCTCTTTTGCCTCTCGAATGATTCGAAGGTGATCGGGATTGTGTGTTTCGTCTGGTGTATCTCTATCGCTGTCAAACATTCACATTCGCTACACCGACAGAAGTCGTGCGACTTACTTGACACTTGTCTTCCTCTTTGTCTGAAACAGCGATCATGAAAGCCTCACGTTCACATTTGCACATATGGGGACGAATTTGAACTTGAACTAAATAAATTGGATATTGAACAGATCGAAACTATTCCAGTGCCATACGCCTCATACACATTTCCCGTCTATGATCCTTCATTTCTAATCGTCTTAATGACTTGACATGAACCATGAGTAACATAAATCGCCAGTAAAAAAACATCGGGAATCCTCCCATTTCATAAAACCTCTTCCAATGTGTTCCATCTCCTTTACTGCTGGAGGTACTTGAGAAGCTGCTCCCGCTCCTCAACGGGCATGACTCTCAACACCTCACGAACACCAGTCCATCCAGCCTTGGCGTGGTTTCGGATGACGCCAGAAACCTCAGCCGCCAGCACCTCAGCCTTGAGAGTCTCAACCTTCTCGCTGATGGCCTTGCGCTCAGTCTCGTACCACTCAGTGACCGCCTGGTCATCCTTCTCCCAGTCAACAATGCCTGACCAGCTGCGGAGAAGGTGCATGTATCTGTCGCGAGTGTCCTTGTCCTTGGTAGCAGTCTGGTTGTGCGAAGTGCTGATGATGGTGGAAGTCATGCGGCGGAGGATGTACTCCTCGTTGAGACGACGGCGAAGACGCCAGTAGAAGAAACGTCGGGAGTTGGTCCACTCAAGAACATCGCGGACGACACCCTTGGCCTTCATGCGACCAGCACGATCGTGGAGGTCAGCGAATTGCACGGCGATCTGAGAGTAGACAGGCAACAGCTCCTTCTCGCGGGCAGCCATCTTCTCCTTAATCTCGTCGGTCTGCTCGGTAGACAGGCTGGCATCCTCAAGCTGCTTCTTGAGACCAGCATAGGTGGGGTCCATGCGGGCCATGGTCTGGACCTGCTTATCCTTGCGGTACTTGATACCGATAATACCCTCGGGCTCCAGAACACCACCACGGGCCTCGGTGTCAGCGTACATCTCCATGGCAGTCGCGTTGATAGTAGGGTCGACGACGACCCATGATCCACCACGAAGCTCACCGAAGGGAGGAATGTAAATGAAGATGGGCTGCTCGTACTTGACAAGGGCATCGACGATGAAAGAACCGTACTTGAGGACCTCGTTGTACATGTCGCGCTGGCCACCAGAGAAACCACGCCAGTTGGCAAGGATCATCAGAGGAAGCTGCTCACCGTTGTTGAAGTCGTTGATAGCCTGGGCGGTCTTGAAGGCGGAGTTGGGGTACCAGACACCACCAGCCTCGTTGCTGACCTGCTCGATAGAGTCGGGGTTGGCAGGGTCGGCAGGAGTGATGTTCTCCACGGATCGGACCTCGACACCGATGACACCCATGGGGATACCGCCGAGACGAGCGCGACCAACGACGACAGTCTTGGCCCAGCCACCTAGAGCCTCAACGAAAGAGTCCTTGTCGAAAAGACCAGACTCGAAACCGTTCTCGCCCTCACGACCAGCGATCATCCATCGGACATCGTAAGGCTGCTTCTGGGGAGGGAAGTAAGTAACATCACGGTTCCAGTCATCAACGCTAGGGCTGACAGGAACTGGGCTGTTGCGCTTCTCGGGCACGAAAGACATCCACTCAACGATCTTGGAAACACCAGCGAAGTCGTCGTTGGCGGTCATGTGAGAGACACCGTTTCGGTACATGATCTGAGTGCCACCAAGCTGAAGGTTAGAGGTGTAAACCTCACGGCCAAGCAGGTTGTTGAGGGCAGGGGCACCAGTCAGGATAATGGGCTGGCCCTCGATCTGGACAGCACGCTGACCAAGACGGACAAGGTAGGCACCAATACCAACTGATCGGCAAGTGACCAAAGTGACGGTAAAGATGTCGTTGTAAGCGCGGCTAGTGGCACCAGCAATGAGACCAGAGCCTCGGAGACACTCAACACCAAGACCCTCCTCCTTACCGATAACAGTAACGATCTTGTATCGCTTCTCGCCGTCCTCAGTAACCTCCTCAGTGATGACATCCTTCTCAAAGCGAGTCTTGGCCTCTTCATCAAGGTAGAGGTACTTGAAGCCAGAACCCTGCTTCTCAGGATCGTTCCAGGCAACCTTGAAGTGGCCCATGAGCTCATCAGCAAGACCAAGACGAGCACCAGAGTTGGCAGACAGGTAGATACGGGGGATGCCAAGCTTACGAGCAAGCTCAGTGCACTTGTGGAAGAAGTCATCTTCCTTGGGTCCGAATGAACCAATCTTGTAGGTGATATCGTTGGCGATAACGATGAAGCGTCGGCCGTTGGGGTACTCAGGGGTGCGGGCCCTGAAGATCCAACCAACCATACCGCAAGTGTTGGTACCGGGCTCACGGTTCACCTCATCAAGGCTGTCCTTATCATCGAGAACAAGCTCAGTGAAGCTAATGCAGTCACCGGTCTTGGGCTGCTGGGAAGCCAAGCTAGGCTGAGCCTTGACAGCCTTGACCCAAGAGTTCTGGATAGCCTGTCGGAAAAGCTCAGGGAAATCGTAGACGTACTGGGTTCCCATAAGGTGAGCCTTGTAACGCTTGGGCTGGAGCCAGTTCTTGGTGGCGTAAGGGGTAGAGACGGGCATCAAATGCATGGGACCCTTCTCATGGGTTCCTCCAATGCTGTGGAAGACCCACTCGCCCTTCTCAGATTTACGCTCAGCGTACATGTCGACATCAACAACGTAACCAGAGGTGTTGGTGATAACGACACGGAGAGGGTAGGGCTCGCCAGTCTGGGGATCAGTGCAAATAATGCGGATCTCGACCTGAGCGATACGGAGTCTCCAAGCGCGGATACCGAATCGGTCAAGGAAGCCCTGGAGACTCTCCTCGACCTCCTTAGGCTGAAGCTGGAACACAGGAGAGAAGTTGATGAAGACCTGGTTCAGATCAGAGTTGTTATTGCCAATAATTTCGAGAGCGTCGAATATGTCGTTGACCACACGGTCAGCCTCGGAGATAAGGTACTCAGCAGTAGGGATCTCATCTCGGAGACGACCAGGTCGGATGACAGCACGGGTGAAGTATCGCTTGTCGGTGTCCACGTTCTTACCAATACCCTCGTAAACGTGGATACTCTTGTTCTCGGTGAAGACAGGCTTGATGTGGAATTTGCTGAGACGAGCAAGCTCAAGCTGGAAAGCAAGAGCGGGTTCGCTGTGACGGATACTGTCGTCCTCCTTGTACTCGGGTCCACGGAAAGTGTAGTATCCGGGGTAAGAGCCATCGCTGTGGCCGCAGATGAATGTCAGACGGCGAACGCCACGGGCAAGGAGCTCATCCTTGAACTGCTCGACGATGGGGAGGATATCCTCGAGAGCCTCTCGGTCATCACGGCTCTCAACGTCGCGGATGGCAACGTTGATGACAGCGGACAACTCCTCCTCGTGCTGCTTGAGAGGAGCAGGCTTGCGCTTGCCACTGAGGTCGGGGATCAGACCAGGGGTGTTCTTCTTCTTCTGTTTCTGCTCGTGAGCAAGAGCCTCGAGGGCCTTACCAATCAGATCCTCAGCGTCATCGATGTACTTGCAAGGAACGATGACTCCCTTGCGAGTAGGCTCATCTTCCCACTTGCTGGTGAGGTAGGACATGTCGCTGATGGAGTGGATTCGCTTGAAGTTGAACTCGCCTCCGCTAGGTGTAGCAGGGGTAGAAGGAGCAGCAGATTGAAGGGGAAGACCGAACTCGGACTGACCAAGCTTTCGGAGCTGGAAGTCCCAAGAGACGAACTGAGGGTTGTCGTTCTCATCCTGGTGGTACTCAATCTGCTTGAGAATGTACGCACGGTAGGCTCGGCGGACGTAAACCTCAAGAGAGGCCAGAGACACCCAAGGATCGTCGTGAGCGAAGAACATGGTCAAGACGTCAAAGACAGTGTACTTGGAGTCAACGACCTCCTTGATTATGTCAAGGCTGGGCTCACGGTGGTCCCAACCAGTCTCACCATATCGCGACTCAATGACGGAAGATCGAAGGATGTGCTCCATCTGAGAGCTTCGCTCCTCAAGTGAGGGGAGAGCACACTGGATCATGATCTCACGAGCCTTGAGAGAGACCTTGGAAGTAGGGCGTGACTGGAGCTCAGTGAGCAGGCGGAGGGTCTCGCGGAGGTTCTTGGCGACGCTTCCAGCCTTGGGCTTGTTGGGGCGGTACTCCTCAAGGATAGCAAGGATGAGAGAGCTCTTGGAGCTGACACGGCTGTGAGACAGGACGGTGTGGACAACCTTCATGATATCATCCTTGTGCTGGTCACGGAGCTGCAGGATAACAGCGTCTTCCTGAGGCTGGTTCATGAAGAGGTTCTCAACCTCCCAGTACTGTGTCAAAAGTCCCCTGATAACGCCGAGCTCTCGGTTCTTCTGGCCCTCAGCGTACATATCCATAACCTCGGTGAGGGGAGAAAGGGTAGCCTTGAGGAGACCAGCATCGCCAGCATCAACGTTGTCCTCGAGGAACTTGAGGAAGGCCTTGTTAAGGGCCTTGGCGGGGAACTCGGCGTTGCGAGACTTGGCGCGTTCGATGATCTGGGTGAACTGAGCGTCAAGCTTCTGGGGCATACGAGAGTGCAGGGCAGAGAACTGAGCGTTCCACTCGCTGTAGGGAAGCTCGGGGTCGCGGAGGACCTCGATAAGCCCCTTCAGGGTTGAAGCCATGATAACCGAGTTATCGTAACCAAGAAGAATGTTTTGCAGGATGTTGTAGAGGAGAGAGAAGCGCTGAGCGGGTTTAGCACCGACAACGACAGGCTCGGCGTAAGCAGGAAGCTTGTCGACGAAAGCCTGAGCCTGTTTGACGCGGCTAGGGTCGTCGAGAGCTAGGATACCGAGAATATCACCAGCCTCGAGAGTGGCACCGGGCTGCTTGATGAGTTGGACAATACCGTCCTCCTGGGCAACGAGAGGCATGTACATCTTCATGACCTCGACCTCGGCAAAGGCCTGACCGGCACGAACATGGGCACCATTCTCGACGGAGTACTTGACAAGCTTACCAGGGCTGGGAGATCGAAGCTGGGTAGGATCATTCTCCTGCTCAAGCAAGCAAGTCTTACTGTCAACGGACAGACGGGTAGCGCCAACCTCTTCCTTCCAGTAGACGTTATGACTGCGTCCATCAAGGAGGACAAGGAGACCACCATCGCTCAGAGAACGGACACCAATGTGACACTTGGAGCCGTTGATGAAAAGGTGGTAGCTGTCAACACTGGCGCGGGTGGCTGTGAACTTGTAACGGAAACCCTCGTAGATGAAGTCGATGGTGAAGACAGTCTTGAGAACGTCCTTGGAGGGCACCTGACCCTTCAAAAGGCCAGCTCGGTACTCAGTCATACAGGCCTCACTGGCAATGTGAGCCTTAGTAACGGCACCACAGACGACAGCAAGCATAGTCTCGGGTCGCTCAGCGGTAAGACGCTTGGAGATAAGCTCATCCAGCCAACCAGTGGAGATGGTGTTCTCTTCGAAGGCTTCGGTCTCAAGAAGCTTGATGAGGTACTCAATGGTGGTTCGGAAATCACCACGAATGCTCAACTCCTTCAAGGCCATAACCATGTGCTTCCTTGAGGCAGAACGGTTCTCACCATAGGCGAAAATGTGACCGAACTGACTGTCAGAGAAACTGTGGATACCACCCTGAGAACCGACGGAGAAGTAACCCCAGACGTTGGAGCTACTCCTGAAGTTGAGCTCGTGCATCACACCGTTAGAAGGCTTGAAGCCCTCACCAGGATCCTCGGAAGTGATTCTGCAAGCGGTGGTGTGGCCCTTGGGCTGGGGTCGTCGCTGGCTCATGGCAGTGTCCTCGTTCTTGAACTCGAAGTCGATGTCGCTTGAGGTCTTGGGGTCGACACCATACAGGAGTCGAATGTCACGGATTCTGTGGAGAGGGATACCCATGGCAATCTGAAGCTGGGCAGCGGGCAGGTTGACACCACTGACCATCTCAGTGGTAGGATGCTCGACCTGAAGACGGGGGTTGAGCTCCAGGAAGTAGAACTTGTCGTCGGCGTGGGAGTAGAGGTACTCGACGGTACCGGCAGACACGTAACCGACGAGCTTACCGAGACGAACGGCGGCATCCTCCATAGCCTTGAATGTATCGGCCTTCGCGATGGTGACGGGAGCCTCTTCGATAATCTTCTGGTGACGTCGCTGAACGGAACAATCACGACCGAACAAGGAGATGTTGTTTCCATATTGATCAGCAAGAAGCTGGACCTCAAGATGGCGAGCGTTGCCGGCAAGCTTCATGATGAAGATGGGAGAACCAGGAATCTCGCTGGCGGCGGCCTTGTAGAGAGCCTCAAAGCCTTCCTCCTCGGTAGCCTTTCGGATACCCTTACCACCACCACCCTCGGAAGCCTTGATCATGACAGGGAAGCCAATATCCTTGGCCCTCTCAAGACCCTCCTCCCAAGATGTCACGCATCCCTTAGCGTAGACATCATCGGCAACGGTAACGATGCCCTTGTCGTCAACAGCGACCTCGTCGACACCTGTTCCTGACCAAGGGATACAGGGCACATCGGCGTGCTGTGCAACAATTGTGGAAGAAATCTTGTCACCCAGTGATCGCATGGCAGATCCAGGGGGTCCGATGAAGACAATCTTGTTGGGGGAGGCGGCCAGCGACTCTGGCAACTTGGGGTTTTCTGAGGCGTGACCCCATCCAGCCCAGACGGCGTGAACGTTCATACGCTCAGCAATGTCGACAATCAGCTCGACGTTGGCATAGTTGTGGTTGTTGGTACCGCCGGGAACCTCGACGTAGTGGTCGGCCATTCGAATGTATTCTGCGTTGGCCTGCAGATCTTCGGGGGTAGCCATCACAGTGAAGTGAATGGCTCGCTCGTCGCCGAATGTCTCGTAAGCCCATTTTCGGACTGATCGAATCTCTTTGACGGCAGCGATACCGTTGTTGGCAATAAGGACCTGCAGAGCAAAGATTTTGTTAGTTAAACCATTCCCAGATACAAAAGACCAGCATTGGTGGGGTAGGCGGGATTGTCCCAAAAACCACCCCAATGCTGTTAAATATTGTTGAATAGGGGATTTTCTTACGTTGGTGATAACAGTGTGACCGTCATTTTGGCCAACAAAGTCCTTGACCTTGCTCGGGGGAGCATTCTCCAATCGGTTGCCGCCGATGAAGTGGTCTGCGATATTGAACTTCTCTGCATACGACTGCTTGCCATTGACATAGGGCACCGACCGCCCATTGGCACCCTCCTGGGCACCAGCTGAGATCTCAGTCATGGCTGCTGCGTTGTGTGTGAAGAGAAGAAAAAGAGGAGGAGAGAGGAGAGAGATTATGGAGGAGAGTCGGGGAGAATGAAGTCGAGAGGTTTCGGAATTGAGGAGATTGATCAAAGTTGAATCGTCTCTCTCAGGTCGTCATGAGCCGGTCAAAGTGGCGGGCGCGCAAGGGTAATCACGGCAGGGGTAGCTCCGGCCGAAGAAAAAAAGCAACCTAAATGGGACCCGACACGACGAGAGCTGGGCCTGCAGTTTTGCTGTTGGGGAGAGAAAAAATAAGTCCCAGGAGTGGTATAGGCGCTAAAAATACAGAAGGCTTGAAAGGGTAGCCAGAGGTAAAATTAAGATGGAGGAGAGATGAGCGGAGAAGGAAGACAACGTTCTGGCTGAGGAGGACCAAGAACTGATTATGTGGGTAGAACAAGAATTTCGTCCTGTTCGTCTTCCTTGAGGCTGCCGGCTTTTTAGGATGAAAGTGAGGAGAGGGAAGAAAGAGAGAAGAAACTCTTGAAGAAGTAAAAACCCAAAAGTATGTGGGAGACGTTGAACCCAAGTACAAAAAAGAAGCGATTGGAAGCTATCGATGTACAACAAGTACACACCACAGTACCTTTAGCTGCACTGTATAAGGATGGAGACCAATTCAATGGATCTGCAAATGGCTCCCCACTCCATTTCCCCTTGCGGGTTGTTGGCCTGCTCCTGTTGACTGCTGTTGGTTGGTGGTAAGCCTAGCAAGCTCCTCTTCGGCACCTGGCGGGGAAGAGAAACGTGGGAAAACTAGAACTGTTGGGAGACAAGCTGGAGCCTGGACGTAAACCGACCCCCTGGGGGCTTCCCGGGGGGGTTGTCCAGTGAAATGAAACCAGCAGTCGCTATGTATTTCCCCCCAATGGAAAATAATAATATTAACCTAGTACGCACTACATACTGTACAGTGGAGTCGAGTCCCTTTTTCTTTTTGTTTAGAGTCAACTCGGCTTTGTAAAGACCCGGAATGCCCAGTGGAGGGGCACCCTTCATCAGGGTCCATTCTCATAACTGGGACATGCCATGGGGGTCAAGTGAGATGAAAGAGGTTGAGTGAGGGGCCGGTATTTTTCGCTGCGGGTGAAGGTGGGGCCGTAAACCACAAGTAACTTTTTATCACCATCCATCATGACAGCACTGCCAGGTCGGTAATAATACAATAAACACACCAGAGGAGGCTTACAGAAATATCTCGTCAAAGTAATCTCTAAAACTGACTTGAAGTTTTTTTTATCGCCATCCTAATCCTTATAGCTAGAGAACTTTGGTGTGTCTATTTTATTATGGTCCAACCAAGTGCTCAGAGAGACAAGCAGAGTCAACGCTCTCAGAAATCCATCTCATTCCCAGCCAAACCATGGCGGCTCCGGGGCATCGATGGATGGGGCATGGGTAATGGCCGCTGCATTTAGTAGTGCGAGTATTGACATAAACCTGGGTGGTTGAGAAAGGCAGTTTCATACGGAGACCGAACAATCCGCCGGAATCCGTGTCGGAAGCCGGCTGGTATCATGCTTTCATGAAGACATGTTAGTATTGGAGAAGGGCAGCCATCATGACAGCTGACTTTGGTCGATCCATAGGTTAAGTAAGCGGATGACATCCTCGTAAGCTGATATAATGACTAGTAAAGTCACTTGTTTACCGACAATAATAGTCCCAAGTTAATTAAACGATCTTCCGCCGTTATTGAACTCATTGAAGTTCTGTACAGGATAGTAGACTCTACCAGTATTGTCATAGTCGGAAGTTGCGGTACATCACCAGATATACACCTTCATGGTGGCTTATATGTTCGGAACCCGACCACTAGCTTAGCACGACATGCTACCATACCAGTTACAATACATACCTAGTAATTACTTACTTGAGTCTATGAACATAATTCCAGAACCAATAATATTCGTCAAATCAGCTCATACTCATCCCATGACCCAAACTCCATCCCTTCATGTCCTCATATCATCAGCCTTGTATCCCACCACCCAACTCCCAGCACAAGGCTGAACCATTTCTCTAATCTCATGTACATACACACCCCTGCCTGCTATCACCGTAATCAGATCTCCAAAAAGACACAAAGCCACAGATGCAAGCCGCATGTTGGGAACCAGTCAGAGGCCAGAGATTTCTTGTCATGGCGTTGAGACTTGGTTAACTCCAACGCTTTTTCAGTGACGTCTTTACTTTGACGTGACTCCCGCTCTTTTCCTGTGATCCGATACCGTTGACCTGAGCTTTTGCCGAGCGGGAGCGAGATCGAGAAGCACGGCTCTTGAGAGGACCGGGGACAAGGGTTGATATCGCACGGTTGATTGAGCCTGAGAGGACTATGCTGTAAGTGAGCGATTCATTCCCCGGTTCAGCCTAACAACAATGTAATTTCTTTGGAACCTGATAATTTCGACAATTATTCAAGACTCCTAATGAGAATGGATACTTCCAATTAATAGTCTGTCAGTTTTCTTGAGCCTCATCTAAACCAAGACAGCCACGCCTAACCTCCACTTCCCTCGCCCAAGTACCCCTGTCTTGGCATCTCATCTCAGGCAAAGCTATCTTCCCCAGCATATCAAGCTTACGTACTTAGATAAACAGTACTGGTATCACTGCCAAATCTCTCATACTGAACGATGTACATTCGTCATTCCATGGCAAGATAAGATACCTGGGTACGATACACCTACAGCATCTCAGATTGTTTGACACGGATGGAAAGTCCCCCCACTTCCCACTAGCGTCCTACCTTAATTGTCCCACACCCCCCTCCCCCCCTCCCCT